>JAIQCW010000226.1:0-25314 GCA_020283715.1 Cytauxzoon felis
AAGGAAATTTTTGAATTTATAATGGAAATATGAGCATTAATATGAATATCAATACACATTAATATTAATGAATACCTTATTAATTACTATTATAGAATTATTATATAAAATGAAATAAATTGCCCGTAGTTGATCTACGGGAGCTGGAAGGGGAAGTAATTAGAAGAGATTACGGCAGGACGGACCTCAGAGGGAAGTTATACCTACGGTAGAGGTAACTTAAGTGGTTTATCGCATGATTTTAATTTTAAAGTTGTCAATATTAAATTGTTAGATAATATCTTAAATAATTCAATAAATTTTTAATTTCTTAAATTTACATCTTTACATTTTACACATGAGGTGGAGAAGGTACAAGTTAAAAAAGCTGATGGTAATCCTAGTACTGACTGGGTAGGCTATAGACATTTTAATAGTGTTCCTACTGATACATTTACACTTAAAAAGATAACTCACAGTGATGTTGATATGACGGGAGGCGGATTGAAAGATAATATGAATATGACAATTAATAATGGAGGTGCTATATACGTTTATTATAAGCATTTAACTGAAATAGATAAGCCCATGGTCATATGTATTGATCAAGGAGGTGGGACTAGACATTGGTATAAGGCAGGTAGTGGTCCCACTAATTGGAGTGATGCAACCAGTTTAGCCAGTGCAAATCCAACTAGTTTAACTGATCAACAACTTGATGGAGCTGGTGCTCAAAATATTAGTATTCCAGGTACCACTTATGTAATCAAATTAGATAAGAGACCTTTGACGGCGAGTTCTGATAAAAAGATTAAATATAGAACTAAGGGTATAGATATTGAAATTGAGAAGAAGGATGAAAATGATGAGCATGTACCTTCAGGATATGTGAGATATACACATAGTTTTACTGCTATAAATAATCCCATAATTAAACACAATGGCTTTCCATTGGATGGAATCGATGTTAGGGGGAGTGTTACAGCAGTATATGTATATTATCGTCAAAATACAGATGACCCTAATCATGAATTCCCATTAATTGTCTGTGTTAAGACAAGTGTGGCTGCTAATATTAAATATTATCAAAGGGGGAGCAAATGGACAACAATTCAAGCTCTTACTGGAAAAGACCCGGAAACTATAAGTGCTACTGATCTTCAGCCTCATCTTAACGGTCTCATTGATAAATATGAAGTTAAGCTTGACAAGACTACTCAATACAAAGCACGTCCTGATGCTGCCGATGGTCAAATTAGTGTTTCAATAGTAAATCCTGATACCGAGGGAAGATTTAAAGGTTTTAAACATGACATAACTAATAAACCTGCAAATCGTGTTACAATCCACAATCATGTGATAACAGAAATTAATGATTTTGCAAATAAAAACTTTGTATTCGTATATTTTGAAAAGGAAGACGCAGATGGAGATCGTAATAAACCACTTTTGATATGTTTAGCTGAAAGTGAATCGGCTAGTGAGAATAATAAATGGTATGAACGTAAATGGGAGGATAATCAAAATAAATGGGAAGATGTTTCTGCTCAATATACTTCTATAAAGCCAGTTGATGAGAGTAATCAAATTGATGAAAAACTTAAACAAAAACTCCAGGGAATTACAATTTCCAATGATAAAGGTTATACTCCGTTGGGACTAGTTGTAAAATTGGATTATGCTGCGAATAGTAATTCAGCGCCAATTAAATATCGGACGGGTGGTAAACAAGTTACTGTTACACCAATATCTGGTACAAGTTTCAAGGGTTATAAGCATGCTTTTACAAGTACTGTGACTATAAATAAAGTTAAGATACATAATATCGACACGGGAATTACCGGAACTGCTCTTCAAGATAAACAAAATGTATATGTGTATTATGCAGCATCCGGTGATGATGAACTTCGAAAGCCATATTTAATATGTTTATCGAAGGATGGTCGATCAGCTGCTGATCCTGAGAATAAATGGTTTAAACGTACGAGCAGTAATCCCAATAGATGGGAGAATGCAAATACTGGAGGTGATTATGATACTATAGACCCAGGTCCTACAATTAGTTCTTCACTTGCAGGAAAACTCGGTCCAATTAAAACTAACCTTGATAATCCTGGTCCTGATACAGGTTATCCCTCAACAAAATCTATAGTCATCGATGCAAGTGTAACACCTACTCAAACTACAACTGGTAAGGAAGCTTTGTATGGATGGGGGGAAAATTAAATTAATTATGCGATAAATTAACATCATTATTATTTTTATTAAATTCTCGTGTTAATAAAAGTTCAATTTCACATAAACAATTGTGGACATTAATATGTGATGCACCAATGAAATTAGAAATCGATTTCAATAACAACAAATATAAAACAGGTAAACCACCTAATAATTTCTCTAATAAAAATATCATCAACAAACTCACCATAAAATTTACCATTCAATTGCCATGGATTTAATGGCAATGTAGAACCACATGTAGTTATCAAACCCAATTCCTGAAATGATGATTCAATATCATCCAATATTCCCTCATATAATGGAACCATATCCACATCCGATGTCGTCTTGCAGACAGCTTCCACCCGAGGTCCATCTTTTCCATTGCATGGAGCTTCTCTATTTAGTTCCCCCTCCGCTTCCCTGAGATCAGCTACGGGTTCCACTCGAGGTCCAGTACTAACTCCACCTTCCTTTCCACTCGCTGTGGTGGTCCTCCACTTGAGGTCTTTCCTGCCGTCAGCTTCTCTATTTACCTCCCCTCGACTCCCATAGATCGTCTCGGATTCCACTTGAGGTCTAGTACTAACTCTAGCTCCATCTACACCTCCAACATCGCCACGATCTCTGGGAGTGGCATTACTCTTTAGAGATGAATAATTAGGAGAGCCACCACGGCGAGTGGAAGAAGAGTTGGATTGGACCTCGGTGGAGGCGAGTGGAAGAGAGTTGGATTGGACCTCAGGTGGAGAGGCTTCATGAATGTTGTCATTATTTGTGGAGGGTGTGTATATATGATCTTGTAATTTGAGTGATTGTAGTTGTTTGATGAAATCTGTCCAGAAGTCATTTTGTTCTTGACAGATGTCAGTGTTTAGGATTTCACATGTGGATTTGATGACCTGTTGTTTTTGATCATGGATTAGACATTTATAATAATCATATTCTAATGATTTTTCTAATGTCCAGCTTGAATAGTATGGATTATTATTAAAATTTTGTACAATTATATAATAAATTTCATTATTTGATGGTAAAATACATTTTATTTGCTCAATTATATCATCATTTATATTTAAATTCATTTTTAATCGCTCAATATTCGAATTTATCCCATCCATCCTACTCTTAGCCATAGAACGTATTAAAGTTAAACACCTCTTATAATTATCATCAGATGGTGAACATAATTCCATATCATTATAATCTATACCATCTATCAATTTATAAATATAAGCCTCATCCTCTACAACTTCTCTTCCATCAACACCTACAACCTTTCCTTCGTCTTGCAGACAGCTCTCCACCAGAGGTCCATCGTTTCCATTGCATGGAGCTTCTCTATTTAGTTTCCCCTCCGCTTCCCTGAGATCAGCTGCGGGTTCCAGTCGAGGTCCAGTACTAACTCCACCTTCCTTTCCACTCGCCGTGGTGGCCCTCCACTTGAGGTCTTTCCTGCCGTCAGCTTCTCTATTTACCTCCCCTCGACTCCCATAGATCGTCTCGGACATTTCGCCACGATCTCCGGGAGTGGCATTACCGTATACGGGGAGTGAATTGGAAGAGCTGTCTGCAAGACGAAGAGAGTTGGATTGGACCTCAGGTGGAGGATGAATGGAGAGGTATCCATCATCATTTGGGGGTATGATATTTTTGATATTGAAGTATTGGTATATAGGTTTGATTAGAGATCCGCTCCATTGACCTATGAAATTGAGCCAGTAGATATTATCGGTATTAATATTTTTAATCCATTTATGTAGACTTCTGGTAAGAAGTGATATATTTTTATCATTAGCATATCTATATAATATAGAATTTAAGAATTTATGGGGATTTTTATTAAATGCCCCATTTATCATTAATCTTTTTAGATAATTTAAATCATTTGGTATATAATAATTATTTAATGATAATAATGCATTTATTGGATTAAAATATAATAACCATAATAATGCATTTATAGCTGCTTGATCAAAATTAGATCTTACTGTATAAAATAAATACAATTTATAATCACCATCAATTATTATATTGTCGGGTTTATTTAAATATGTGGGGCATTCAAGTTCATTATTCATTAAATTACAGAGTATATGAAAATTTGATTTAATATCATAAGAATTTAATGATTTATAATCATAACCATTATAATTATAATAATTTTTATTCATTTTCATAGCCATTTCAAATATTTCATTCATATTCATATCTGTAAATTGATTTCTAACATCAAATCCATTATTCAATGATGATAATATATCAATCTTATTAGAATAATTAACCAATCGAACAACCCATGCCATCCTAATATTATCGAAATATATAACACGCTCATATCTCTCCAATAATTTGATACTATTATAATACTTATTTTTATCAGGCATTACACCTGAGGTCGTCATGCCGTCAGCTCCCCACTTGAGGTCTTTCCACTCGCCGTGGTGGCCTTCCTTATTTATTTCCCCCTCCGCTTCCCTGAGATCAGCTGCGGGTTCCAGTCGAGGTCTAGTACTAACTCCACCTTCCTTTCCACTCGCCGTGGTGGCCCTCCACTTGAGGTCTTTCCTGCCGTCAGCTTCTCTATTTACCTCCCCTCGACTCCCATAGATCGTCTCGGATTCCACTTGAGGTCCAGTACTATTCTTCATTTCACTTCCATCTATACCTCCACCTTCATCGCCACGATCTCCGGGAGTGGCATTACTCTTTAGAGATGAATAATTAGGAGAGCCACCACGGCGAGTGGAAGAAGAGTTGGATTGGACCTCAGGTGGAACGGATGTTGATTGTGCATTATTTTTTGAATTATTTGTTGTAATATTTGTATATTTGTTATTATATTTATGTATAAATTGTGTATTTGGGTATGCGGGTGGTTGATAATGGAAGATTGGCCATAATAATCTACATGTGATGAGTATGATAGCTGCTGTGATGATATGTGTAGGATGATTATTAAAAATGGTACCATATATGAGTATAGATTGATTATTATAATAAGAATTTATATTATGATGATGATGATGATTGATATCATTTAAATAATCTAATAATAAATCAGATATAATAGTAATTATAATTGGTAATCTCATATAATGTATAATTCTTCTAGATAATGAATATGGATTTAATTTAATTGGTAATATATATGGATTAATAATAGGTTGAAATAAACCACATGCTATTAATTTAGCTGTAGTAATTTCTAATTTTCTACTAGAATTTGGTGCATTTGTATGTGTAAATAAATTATATGATATTTCTTCTTGTTCATTTTTAGCATAATTTGTTCTTGGTGTATATTTACCTTGTCTATATGCTGATCTTAATATCCATGTTGGTAATAAATTTACAATACTTTTTAATGGTAATCTACCTTGTATTATCCAACGTATAATATCATTAGATACTATACCATAACGACATTTTATTAATGATATAAATATTATTGTACATACTAATTGTAAATCTATCATTGGTGCCATTAATGATAATTTATATGAAAAATTTTCTATACATTTACCAAAATAATATTTTATTATATAAATATATATTTTATTTATTAATTCTATCCTTATCCTATTTATAATACGACCTTTATATTTTATATTACCAATCTCTATACCCAATTTCATACATATCGATATTAATATATCTAATTCTAATGGATATCTTATTATCATATCTATATCATATATATCATCATCAATAACATCCTTATAATATAATTTACTCATTAATTCATCATCATCATCAACATCTATCTTACTATAACATAAACGCCATATAAAATCATATCTATATACCGAATCCATCTATAATATTATCATTAATATAAATCATATATATTGAAATTATACATCCAATTGAAGTCATTTCATTGTCTTTCCACCTGAGGTCAGTCCTGCCGTCAGCTCCTTTATTTACTTCCCCCTCAAGTTCCCTGAGATCACTTTCGGGTCCCACCTCAGGTTAATTCCTAATCTCGCCGAGATAAGACTAAAGTGATGGAATCTATGTTTATGAGGATAACTAAATGAATATAAATTGGAATGAAATGATGTTTAGTAAACTAGATTAAATCATCAAATTCCTTTTCAATGAGATATTAACATTAGAAATACATTCAATCGTCATTGCACAATCTTCAGTAGTTTCCCCAGAAATTCGGATTTCGCTTCAAACTTTTGGAAATTATTAAACCAATCATAATAGATACAAAGATTATAGAAATCATTATAAGAAAGGACATTCCAATCAATTCCCCTGTTAAATCACGCAGTACATCTTTAAGATCTTGATTAGTACTATTAGGAGGTAGAGTTTTCCTAATTTTACCAGTTACAGCTGTACCAGTTGCATTTGTAATATCTTTCCATTTAGTCATGTCGGCGTAGGGATTGTAAAGCTTATCTTCAGGTGTATAGTATTTCCATTCATCGGGAGTAGTTGTACCTATGGCTACGCATATTATAATTGGTCTATCTCCGAAATAAAAGACATAGACAGCATGGACATCTCCAGTAACACTTATATTAATACTCGTCTCTCCATTTTTAAATGTGGGACTAGTCATCTTCTTATAATTAGTAGTGCCACCACCCTTCACCTTATGTTTATAACGTGTATACGGAAATACAGGATTATCATTTTCCAAAAATACTTTAACGGTTTCACCACCACTAGTATACTCGTCATTCGTCTTATCAATTTGTATTGTAACATTATTAGCTGTGCCACTTTCAGTTAGATTATCAGGTCTATTAGTTTCTGGTAACATTTGCTGTCCGATTCCACGGACAGCAACCCATTCCACCGAGTAGCTGCGACATCCTTATGTTTATCACTCCTATCAGTATTAACAGTATCTTTATAGACGTATCTATCAAATAACACTTTTTCAGTAGCATCATCATTACCATTCATATCTCTAGTACCATTTTTATAGGCAGTCGTTGTTATTGCTGTAATTGTAATGGATAGCTTATGACGGAATACAGCTTCAAGTTTAGCACCAGTACCAGCCTCAACTGTTACACCTTGATCATTTAACTTCCCTAACCAATCGTTTAGTTGCCAAACTTGCAATGAATCAGTGAATCCTGTCATTTCCTTTATCCTATTTGTAATGACTCCATCTCTCCTCCCCTTCAAATTAACCATTAGAAAGATCAAGTTTTTAGACTTCAATGGAGATAGGATACATTTTCATTTCATAAACAATAAACTCACCATGTAGCATAGTTTTAATGGGTTGGATGCCTCAAGTAATCTCGTTACATTTGTAATATTGGGTGCCTTTGGTATTCTTCTAGCTGTAAGCATATCCTCTATAATATATAAAGGAAAACCAAGTGGACTACATTTACGCGATCTTGGTAATTTAAAACCTTTATTTAACCCCATCAAATTCCAATCTTTATGCGATATATAACCATCAATGTCACTATAATCATAATAATTCTCCTCCCTTTCACGTTTCCCAGGTATTTCGTCATCCTTCAAATAACGCAATGCACAAATCGATACATACTCAAAACTTGTAAAACCCATTACAGATATCACTAAATATAAATTTATAACAAGAAAAAATGTATTACTAAACAGTTATATACAATGGTCCTCCACCTGAGGTCCAATCCTACTCTTCTCTATCACATCTCCCTTTGTCTTGCAGACAGCTTTTCTATTTACTTCTCCCTCCGCTTCCCTGAGATCAGCTGCGGGTTCCACTTGAGGTCTTATCTTCAACGTCCGCCACGATCTCTGGGAGTGGCATTACCGTTTACGGGGAGTGAATTGGAAGAGCTGTCTGCAAGACGAAGGAAAGGTTGATGTAACCTCAGGTGTAGGCGAGTGGGGAAATAGGGTGGAGAAGATTCGGATTGAACTTCAGGTTGGGTTAATATTATAAGTGGATACGAACCATTTTGTAGTCTTTTTGGTAATTTTGTAAGATCGGAGTCTGTTGAGATTTGTTTGGTATTTTTGATATATTCGGGTGATCTAATGGATATGATGAGATGATGATAAAACTTACACGATATATGAGTGTCCTTTTGGTAATGGGTAATTGAACATGGTATTGATGGGTATATCATTATCTACAATGAAATAGAGATATTTTGCCCAAATATCTTTGGCTTCAATTTCCACTTGATTAGAGAATGCATATGAATTGACGAGTGTTTTACAAAGATAATCAATTACCATTTGTATACCAATTAATAGATGAAAGTCTCTATTATCATCTACTTTATCAGTTTGTATATAATCTTCTACTATATCAACAACTTTTGTTTGTGATGATGTTATACGTCCAGCTTTATATGTTTGGCTATATGCACCAGAGAATCCTTCAACTACAGTTTGTGTAATATTTTGTACAACACCACAGATATTACATGTTATTTCACCTTCGTAATCATAAACTGTTATAAATTCACCACAAGAATCACAAATCATCTTGTTACAAGTAATTTAATGCAGTATTGAAATTTAAATTATAAAAAGTTGGCGATTTTGATGTTGAAAATGAAATTCCAAGTACAATTGATGAATTTGTATAAAATCTTAACTCATCATTAAAACGATTTATAAAACCTTCATGAAATCCACTTTTAAGGCGTAAATTCACTTTTATGGCCTCTAAAATCTCTTTATCAACTTCTTCTGTAATTTTCATAAAAAATTTGATCATTGGATAAGTTAATGAATCCTTTTCTAATGGGTATATGAATAATGATTTTAAATGACCACTTTTAACTTTATAGAATGTTAATATTAAATTTAATGATTCTACAACTTCATATTTATCCTCTTTAATATCTGTACATGTATCCTTTGAATCTCCATGATCATCTTCAATTTCAATAGGTGTAATTTTGAAACCATCTGTATCCTTTGAAGTTTTCAAGTATTCCAAGCGTATTGTGTCTATACTGGAAAATACATTACTGTAATAAACGTTGAAATAACGCTTTAACCTTTCTAACATGTAAAATTTACTCTTGTTTTCCGGCGCTTGCCCATCAAACTCTAGTAAATTCATTGAAGTAATTTATTCAGGCAAAGTTATGTTCTACACCGTCTATCCCAGGTGACTAGACAGTCAATGCGATAAATTCGATAAAAATCTACATTTAATAACCACAAAGAAAGTATTGAATATATAGTAATTTTATGTATAATTTAATGATAAATGTGTATAATTTAACTCTCAAAATCTAGTCATCTTGTGCTATGTGAGGTACTCTATACAATTTTGGATGATATTCAAAATTCACGGTTCAATAATAAAATGTATATTTAAATTTTAAAATAAATAAAAATGTTATATCGCATTTGTGGTTAAAATGGAGAATCAAGGTAGATGTACCCGTCATCAGTCCGCAAAGTTGGTTGGAATTGATCCAAAATTACTGTATGGGAATAAAAGATATATGTTTGAGGATATAGAAGATGCTAAGATTAAACGTAAATCGCGTAAATCTGATGTACGTAAATCAGTTGTTGATAAATCATCACAAGAATCTGATGTAGTGAGTGAGGATGATATATCTGATGTAAATACAAACATGTCTATGGAAGATTTAAAATTAATGATGAATATAATATTAACTATTGTTGATGATATTTTAAATAAATTAGTTGTTGGTAATAAAATTAAGGATGAAGTGATCATTGATGATAGTAAAAAGGCTAATTATTATACTAGAGCTTCATCTTTAAAGCATGATGCTAATGTTAATAATTCTAATGTTAATATTGATGGTATATGTATAGATTTAAATGGTCTATACAAGCTATGTAATAATGTTCTAAATTATGATAATAATAATACATTATATTTCTTTATGGAATATATCTCCATTAGAACCGAATATTATTATCGTAATCGTGAAAATTTAATAAATTTAATGAATTATTTGCACCATAAAAATATGGTGCAAAAAAACTTAATGGGGGAATTAATAAAATTTTATACGTATGCTATATTAGTACACCTTACAAATTTAAGAAATTCAATACCATTTGATATTAAAAAGATAGGTGTATTAAATTTTAAATACTGGAAAGAATTGAATAATAATGAAAATTTAACATTTAATGATTTCAAACAATTACTAAATAAATATAAATTAACAAACTATATACCAAAAACAATTATACACAAAAAAAATACCAACCCGGAAGAACAAACTAATGAATCTACAACTCGAACTGATGAAGTTACCTCTACCGTTGGTCTTGCAGACAGCTCTCCACTCGAGGTCCATCCTGCCGTCAGCTCTTTCAATTACCTCCCCGTAGACGGTAATGCCACTCCCAGAGATCGTGGCGATGTGGGGAATTCTGGGGATAAAAAACACCATAATTTATCAAAGGGAAGGAAAAATGTTAAACATGAAGAACGTGTTGTAGTCAATGTACCTCAAGTGGAACCCGTAGCTGATCTACGTGAAGCGGAGGGACAACTAAATAGAAGAGCCACCACGGCGAGTGGAAAAGATAGTAAAACTGCAACCTCAGGTGCAGAATCAACCACGCCAAGTGGAAAGACCAGTTCTAAGGAAGATAATGAAGGACCTAGAGATGGAACGTCTTGTAAAATGGAACATGGAGATAAGGAACAAATCATAGATGAAAAGGAAGATATATTAAAACTCGGTGTTAAATCTTCAATTAATAATTCCTTAGAAAGTAGTTATCCACCATCGTTATCTGAAGGTTCATTTTTTAATAGCCAAGAATCATTAGGATCATTTTTAGATGATGGGGATAAATTACACCATAATGACGTAACAGGAACACTATCCATACAACAAAATACATCCGACGGTACATCGAATATTATCTCTACCATTGGTGTTACAGAAATATCACCGCCTGAGGTTACAACCACTGTTCCACTCGGGTCTACTGTAGGTCTTGCAGACAGCTCTTCCAATTCACTCCCCGTAAACGGTAAGGCCACTCCCGGAGATCGTGGCAGAGATGAAGGTAAGGATGTAACCTCGAGTGGAACACCCGCAGCTGATCTACGGGAAGCGGAGGGGGAAGTAAATAGAGATGGCACCACGCCTAGTGGAAAGGAGAGTATGACTGTAACCTCAGGTGGAACGGCTAGTGGAAGTAAGGTATTTTCGATGGAAGCTTTCGACAGGACCAAAACTTCAACTGCTAACTCTCTAAGTAAAAATAAGAAGTCGAACACTGCCAATATTACCAAAAAAAACTGATACTGGAAAGTCTAAAGGAGCTATGACTAAAGGACAAACCAACCTCAACTACTTGGCAGTTCCTAAAAAGACTTCTTCAATGGGTCAATCTGTCATTGCAAAGATGTTTGATAAATTCAAAAGCACAAATGACGATGTCAAAATACCCAAAAAGGTTAAACAACCAGTAGTTGAACCAACAAAACACTTGGGATACAAAGTAAAGATACGTGAAGAAGATGATATGGATGACCAAGAATCATTATCCTCTATAGAATCTATAGATGATTAAATATTAAATTAAATTACCCCCACAATAACCACCCCCATATAATTATTAGAATATTCATTTTATATTTATTCGATTTTTATTACACCACCTGCATCTTGTATTTGTTTACCCAACTCTTCTGCTTCATCTTCATTCAAATCTACATATATAAATGGGGTATTTTATAACTATAAATACAAGTACCTTTTTTAATAGTTTTAGGATAATTTTCAACTAATTCTTTAGCTTCTCTTAAATTTAAATTACATATTGTCCTTACAATTTTAATAACTGAGATCTTCTTGTCACTAGCGAATCCAACCAATTTCAATGTTTTCTTCTTCTTCTCTTCAACCTTGACCTCTTCTATTGACGCTTTAATACAATGAATGATGGTAACTTACCCTTTTCAACCGGAGCAGGCGCTGGTTCAGATTGCGATTGTACACTCGTTGGCTGCACATTAGGCACCTGTTGACCATACATTACACCTAAAGTATGAAATGTTATCCTAATTGAAAATCTATCAATTTCACTGAGTTTCAGTTGAGGTTACAACCTTCCCTTCCACTCGCCGTGGTGGCTTCTTCCAATTACCTATCCGTAAACGGTAGAGCCACTCCCAGAGATCGTGGCAGATGTTGAGGTGTGGAGGATTAGACCTCCAGTAGAACCCGTAGCTGATCTCAGGGAAGCGGAGGGGGAGATAAATGGAAGAGCTGACGGCAAGACGGACATCAGGTGGAGAGTTATCTGTAAGACAAGGAAGGTAGTATAGAAGTTAGATTAATCCGTCAAGTAGACAACGCATAACTCATATGTAGTTCGACTTCAACTCACTTGAAAAGAAGTTATGTGGATGTGGAAATGGGCTTCTGCCGGGTATAAATCCGTTGTTACTATTGCTACGCTGTGACAACTTCTCTTGACATAGGTCACATAGATCGGCCGCTTCGATTAGAGTTAAATTTAATATCTCATCAACTAATTTAATAACCTAGGAATGTTAATTTAGTTAATGTGTAGAGATTATCTAACCTTATTCGATGGTTTCCTGGTATCACTAGTAGATTCCTCAACACCATCGTCCTTTAACTTTTTAAAAATATCAAATGTACCAGAAGAATAAAATCTAAACTTTATAAAATTATTACATTTAAACAATTTTAATTTATTCATTATTAATGTGACGAAAATTTCATCTAAATCTTCAAACAGTTCTACACCCCCGAAGGCCTAAGATGTCTCGACGACGTACACACCTCTCTATACCTTCTATCATTGATTCTATTGTAAGCCCGTTCATTGTATTGCAGACAGCTCTTACACTCGAGGTCCAATCCTACTCTTCATTCCACTCGCCGTGGAGGCCTCTTCCAATTACCTATCTCTAAAGAGTAAAGCCACTCCCAGAGATCGTGGCAGATGTGATGATTGGACCTCAAGTGGAGTACCTTCAATAGACGGTGGCTTATTCACTTCTTTCCTTAGATATATAGGGTATTATTACATGATATAGTCGTATATTTCTATTGAGAGGTCATTGCAAATGGATTTGATGAGTTCGTCAGACACCTGAGATAGTCATGAGATGAGAGATCATCAACATACATTTAAAAAGAATTGTATATTTTGTTTGAGTAATTGTGAAATGTATGAAGGATTACTACGGAAATGATTAACCTCGGAGTGATGATTCCATAATAAACCACTGGTACCAACCGGCAACAACTTCAAATCTCTAATATCACACACCGGTCTTATATATCCCTCATCAATAACTGATAACATCTACAAAGAATTTATTAAAAGGAAGAAACAACACCAACCTCTTGGTAGAATAACGTATCGATTTTAATATTCCTTGCGTCCGTCGTTATTAATAACCATTCAGTCAACGTTATCCATATATTCATATCGAAATTATTACGCCTATTCCATACATTCACATCCTATAAAGATGATAAAATATAAAAGTTTATCACAAGAACCAGTTCCACGAAGTGAAATCCACCCATTTTCGTCTTGCAGATCCACTCGAGGTCGTCCTGCCGTCAGCTTCTCTATTTACATCCCCCTCAAACTCCCGTAGATCGTTCTCGGGTTCCACTCGAGGTTATAAATCTAATCTCGACGAGATACGTCTAAAGTGATGGAATCTACGTTTATTAGGATATCTCAATGAATATGATATGGAATAAAGTGATGTTGAGGAAACTCAATAGAATCATCAAAGTCCTCTTCAATGAAGTATTTACATATGAAATACATCAAATAGTCAATGAGATATTTACATGAGTTTCCCCAGAAATTTAGTAATTCCTTGAAATTTTGGGAGTAAAAGTGAAGTTAGTGTTTGGACCTCAAGTGGAACCTGGAAGCGATCTACGGGAGCTGGAAGGGGAAGTAAATGGAGAAGCTGACGGCAGGACGACCTCAAGTGGATCTGCAAGACAAAGTAATGTGTATGAAGATAAGGTGGAGTATACAACAGCTAATTAATGCATTCTAAAGACATCAACTAACCTTTTGTTCATTATTTTTGGTTTTTCTTTTCTTCTTTTTTCCTTGTTCATTTCCTCCATCTTTGATATGTCTTTTAAAGTATCTGGGGTTATAAAATGTAGCGATTGATGCACCGATGATGATATATTTTGATAATCTTGATCCATTGAATTTATATTTATTGACAGTTGATGTTAGGATGAATTTATTATTTAATTCGGATAGAAAACGTGTTTGATAATTACGCATAATAATTCGTGTATAGAAATCGATACTTTGTGTCATACTATTATCATTTTCAATAAATTTCTTAATTGAGCTTAAATCAAATTCATTACGGAGATTCTCCATATAAATTATCCAAATTATTTTAATATAAAGTACTAGGGATTTCATATCATTTTTATACCATTTATATACAATGGTTAATATATAATTGACATAAATATCCCATAATGACGATAGGTCATTTAAATAAACATCCTTTAACAAATCCTTTTCATCAGGTACATTTTTACATTCTTCATCCTTAATTATTTTCGGTACTACCACTTTAGTAGATTTCTTAGGTCTACCAACAGGTCTCTTTTTAACAGATGGTGTCACATCAGTCATATTATCCGTAGATTGTCCACCAGAATTAATATCCATACAACCTACCTTTTCAGTTGGAGTCATACCACCCTCACTAAATGTTCTAGATGATACAATGTCATTTGTATGACATTTTCTAATTGGTGTTCCATCTAAGGTTACAGCCTCCATTCCACTAGGCTCTCCAACTGAGGTCGTCCTGCCGTCAGCTCTTCCATTTACCTCCCCCTCCGCTTCCCGTAGATCAGCTACGGGTTCTCCACTTCCACTTGAGGTTATATCCATAACTCTACCTCCATCTACACTGCCCACTGCCGTGGTGCCTCTTCCATTTACCTCCCCCTCAAGTTCCCGTGGATCACTTTCGGGTAGTCCACTCCCACTTGAGGTTACATCCATAACTCTACTTCCATCTATATCTCCACTTCCGCCACGATCTCTGGGAGTGGCATTACCGTCTACGGGGAGGTAATTGGAAGAGCTGTCTGCAAGACCAACGGTGGTTGTAACCTCAGGTGGAACGGCGAGTGGATCAGTAGATGATAGTGATTGGACCTCGAATGGAGGAGCTTCATTGTTGATATTAGAGGATGATTCGATTGAGTGGTTGTTATTATATGATGATAATGATGCAGTGGTTGTTAAATCGCTTGGCATTGAATTTAATTTTAGGTATGGGTTATTAGAGGTTGGTGTATTGTCATTTATATTTTTATGATTTGTATCTTTACATGTGAATAATGTATAGGCGTAATCGATCAATTCTTTTTTATATTTGTCATTTATTAATTTGAGAATAGAATCTGAAATGATTTGAACATTTTTTTAGTCATTTTATATATAAAATGTGAATTTATATAAAAATCTAATCTCACCTTTATCAAGAATATCAACTTTAATGATTGGAATATATAAATTCGCATTTAATATTTCAGTTGGTATTGGATAATGACCAACAAATATAATCGTCACTTTCCTCTTGAAATCACTGAAAATTTTATTTAAAAAAAATAATATTCAACTATGAATAAACATACGATAAATCCCTCAATGGAGCTAACAAACGCTCATGAAACTTCAATAAAATCGAAAATAACATCGGATCATTATTCAATAAATGATGATAATTATCAATCACAATCACCAAACATTTCAATAAGTTCATATTCTTCAATGAAGATAATCTATACGAATTAACACAAGATATTAGATCCTTTACATTAATAGGTTCTACAATGTCGGTTCCACCCGAGGTTATAGCCTTACTCTCATTTCCACTAGGCGCTCCACCTGAGGTCGTCCTGCCGTCAGCTTCTCTATTTACTTCCCCCTCCGCTTCACGTAGATCAGCTACGGGTTCCACTTGAGGTTCAATCTCAGTACTTCTTTCCAGGTTAACATTAGTGGTCTTTTCGGGTAATGAATTGTTATGGGGTTTATTATCTTGATCATGGGGATTATTATCATTATGAGGTTTTTTATCCCCAGAATCCCCCACAATATCCGAGGTACAATCTACATCTCTTTTTTTGTCTCGCATACGGCGTCTTTTATTTACCTTCCCTTTTATATCACATAAATCACTTCCACCTGAGGTTACAACATCATTACCTTCTACAGTACCACCTTCCTTTGTCTTGCAGACAGCTTCTCTATTTACTTCCCCCTCCGCTTCCCTGAGATCAGCTCCGGGTTGCCCACTTGAGGTTACATTCTGACTACCTTCATCATCACCACGATCTCCGGGAGTGGCATTACCCTTTAGGGATAGGTAATTGGAAGAGGCCTCCACGGCGAGTGGAACAGTGGTTGTAACCTCTAGTGGATAGCTGTCTGCAAGAGGAAGAGAGGTGGATTGGACTTCAGGTATAGATGAAAGACGACTTCGTCTGCGAGTGGAAGACAGGGATTTATAATTACTATTGGACATTTCATTTGTTTCTTCATCGTTTGAATCGAAAATCTTTTTATTGAATCTATTCTTTCTATTTGGTGTCCTTTTAGGTTTATCTATGATTGTTTGTTTCTTTTCGATAAGTTTTATAATGAAATTGACTAGATCTTGAGGATTTTGTATATTTTGTGATAATAATCTCGTATAATTTCTATCATCGTTACCATCAGCTGTTATGATGGATTTTATTAAATCACGCATGAATTTGCTCCATTTCCATTCAATTAACATTGATGGTGCTTCTATAGTTTGTTGTAATGAAGAAATTCCATTATTATTTATAGAATCTTATTAATGATAATATAACATACCATTAAACATCATACAATCTAAGACAGCATAAGGTACATTTGATTCTTTTAAAAATGATTCAATCATAATACTTTTACCACAATATGGTAAACCAATTACTTGAATCATTGGTACAGGATTAGTAAACTGATGGTATTAATATTAAGTTATATATATATCAACATACATCACCCATCAAACATGATAATTTTTTAAGATTATCACTAACATTATTATTAATACAATTGTGAAAATCTATCATTTTATAAAAATTATAATTGTGTAGAGATTTATAAAATCTAATACTTATAACTTATACCGACGACATTACAATTACAGTGGGCCAAAGCCAAATATAAAAATCTCATTACACACATTAAATTTAATATATTTAAATCCAATCTTATATAACTCCTCAATTATTTGACAAATTTATCATCAAATGTGTTGGAATATCGGATAGTTACATCAAGGTTATAAGAAAGGATGTCTAGAACAGGTATCATAGAATCATCAGTAATAAATTAACTATATTTAACAATATATTGTTCTCATTTATTTAAATATACTATATTTCGACTAAAATTCGAGTTTAATGACCATAATCCTCATTGTCTACACAACTATATTTATACACATGTATGATGCGTCATATAATGTAAAGGAATGTAACGACTTCTACAGTAGAGGTCCAATATCTACATCTTCTACTCCATCTTGTCTTCCAATAGGTGTTCCAACTGAGGTCTTTCCACTGCCGTGGTGGCTTCCTTATTTAGTTGTCCCTCCGCTTCCCTGAGATCAGCTGCGGGTTCCACTTGAGGTTACATCCTCACTGCCTTCTCCATTGCCACGATCTCCGGGAGTGGCTATACTCATTAGAGATAAGTAATTAGAGAAGCTGTCTGCAAGACGAAGAGAGGTGGATTGGACATCGAGTGTAACTGTCATCGATATAGGAACTATTCAATAATATAATATGTATAATATAAATATACTACATTAGATTTACAAATATATGAGTGATATTATATCAACAATTTATTGGAGACATTTCATTCCATTTAATTACAACAATAAACTATATTACAAAATTGAAACAAGACGTGAATTATTATTTTAAAATCCTATGTTACATTTGACAAATAAAATAAACTACAATTTACAATACTTTAATCGACACATTATGCTTTTTAATTTATCACTACTATACATTTGAGAAATGAATCCTCTGTATTTTTCAGAGTATGTCAATGGAATATAATTGAGTAAACGACCTGGAAGTGAATATGTTTTCATTCCACTGCCGTGGAGCCTCTTCTATTTACTTCCCCTTCCAGCTCCCGTAGATCGCTTCCAGGTTCCACTTGAGGTCCAATGACTATACTTCCGCCACGATCTCTGGGAGTGGCATTACTCTTTAGAGATGAATAATTAGGAGAGCCACCACGGCGAGTGGAAGAAGAGTTGGATTGGACCTCGGTGGAGGCGAGTGGAACAGAGGTTGTAACCTCAGGTGGAGAGTGTAATGGAAAATATGGATATATACTAGTCGTAGAATCCTTCATTTTAATCCATTTTCCTGATTAGTACTTTCATCTAATTGTCTAAATCTATTATAAAAGTCGTCTACAGAAACATATGAGAATTTCTTTCCATCCCTTATAATATACAAATACTTAAAGCCTTCAGATGTATTAACGTTCAAAACTAGAAGTTCTAAGCTTTTCATAAAATAATACACTTTGACACTATAACATCCATAAACATCTTCTCCATCTCTTTTCCAAACAAGACGATCTTCATCAGTAATTTTGTAAATTACTGAATTACCGGTTACATTGATTATATGTGAAATGAAGCAATCCATGTCCTTTACTTTACCTTGTCCCTTGGTACCTGTAAAAGAACCCGTGACAATCAGATTATAGGCTACATCAACTTCTATTTTATTTTTCAAGATCTCTATCATCCTCCTTGATCTTTCATCTAATTCTTTTAATCTATTATCAAATTCACTCTTTTTAATTGATGAATATCTTTTATGATCATCTCTATTATAATATAATTCAAATGAGCCTCTATAGTCCTTTATAGTTAAAATTAACAACTCTGGTGTGTCTTCCAAATAATACACCTTCATTTCATAGCATCCTAAAAATCCCTCTTCATTCCTCAAATTCCAAATTAGATTAGTACCATAGTTAACTTTACCAATTACAACTTTATCATTAACATAATAAAGCCTTGTATATATACAACCCTCATTGGAAGCTTCTACAAAAATATCACTAGAAATGGTACTCTCTTTAGATACATCAATATCAATTTTCCTTTTAGAAAGTTCCATATTCTTGAAGTATTCTCTTAATTCATTTTCTCTACATATTTGTTCTCCACTCTTCATTTTATGAACAAGATGATTATAAAATTCTAAACATGATCTTCTCCATCCCTCAGGGAAAAGGAAATAATTAGCTACTTCTGTACCACGACATAATCCAAGTGAGAAGTGTAAAGTTGCCAATATAACTTCATTATCATTAATGTTTGAATACAAAGCTTCCAAGTACGTTAACTTGTCATGTTTCATTGGTTCATAGACAAGTTTGTTCCCATCTGTAATTAGACGTACTCTGTATCCTTTTTTAGGCTTAATTATGTATACTAGCATGCTACCTTCTTCTTTAGCAGTAACTATAAATTTATCAGTACCAACTTTAGTATTGACATCCAAGTCTACAATTTTATCATCTCCACCTCCACCTGATATAGATGTGTAATTACACAATGCGATGATAATGAATGGAAGGATATACATTCTTGAAGTGATGCGATATAAATTTAATTGATGAGTATATTAGGTGATAATAATGCAAGAAATTATCCATGAATTACAAACAATGGGTCTATAACAATACACATTTACATAATACACAAATTAACTAATGTACAACAACTATATACAACTTGCGATATTTATTACTACAAAAATAACTTATATTATACAATACAACATCTTTAAACAATAGCATTCATGTACCAACATTCAAGGAACTTGCAAAATGGGGTAAAATAATGAAGTGGGGTGAAACGATGTTTTATTTTAATTAAATGATGTATTAAAACTGGAAGGAAAGTGAAAATATCTATACAAATGTTAGGATGTTACCTTATTTCCTTGTCATATACATTTGATATATTAGATTATAATATAATTTATATGTGTCTATCATAACCATCCTTATTACATGGAGTTGAATATCATACGATCTGCAGTATATTCATCAATTATATTACTACCATTTTTATAATTATTATTTGTATAATATTTTTATGTATAGAATTATTAGCATTCATATACTTTTCACATGCATTATTATTGTTGTTATATTTTAGGTGACCTTATGTGAGGAACTTGGTCATCTGACACCACTTAGGTCAAGATAAGATATATTAAACTGTCTCATTATATAATTGTCAATATAATAATAAATTAAATAAATATATGGGTGTACCCCATAAATTTTATTGTAATTATGGGGAAATATTGGAAAGCGTGTTGTTGAACGATATAAATACCTATTCTAATAATTATAGCTTAGATAGATATTTTTATAACATAGTGATGCATAAAGAATATACCTTGCCTTGTTAATTTACCTGTAATCAAGTTTTGAGCTTGACCGCTAATACCAGGAGTACTACCATTTGGATCTCCTCTCACGACGCTAGTTAGTTCCCATTTCTTAGCTGTATGATACCATTTATCATTAGTATTCACTTTAACGTATATTAATAATGGTCTCTCGATTACAGGTTGACCACTGTCCTCCTTATAATATACCCATAATTTATCTGTATTACTAATACTTACACTTCCAGGTAATCCCTTAAGTTCATTGCCATTATGCTTAAATTTGACGTTAATTGAACTAGCATTACTACTGCTATGTTTATATGCTACATATCCTGTAGGTACATTAGGATCGGTATTAGTTTTCTTCTCAACGGTAATTTGTGTGGTGCCTCCCGAACCCGTGGTATAACTACTACCACTTGTTCCTTCAGTATCTGTCTTCTCTATATGAATTACATTATGTCCATTCGCCCAATCATTGAGTTCATCGAGATGCATTAAAAATGTGTGATTATTATTATCAGGAGCTCCATCAATACCACCTTCTAAAGACCATTGATTATCACTATCCTGTGCAGGATTCGTTTTCTTGTAATAATCGTATCCACTTTGTTTAACAACACATATAAACAACGGTTTAGTGTTATCTTCACCATAATATACGTGAACATATTTGACATCATTTGCAGTAATATTACTACCACCACTTTGAAGAGCCTGATTTCCCTTTTTAAGATTAGCACTTTTCATTTTCTGCTTATTCGTCAAATGATGAGAGTATCTCGTAAAGCCTCCCTTGGGATTTCCCGAAAATTCCAAGACTGTAACCTGTTCACCGCCAGCACCACTTGTATAATCCTTCTTCTGTTCAATATTTATGTCAACAGCAGTAGCATGCTCTCCAGAAATTGTAGGTAATTCTGGTGGTTTAGGTGGTGGTTTCATTTGCATCACTTCGTTCCATACCATAACGAAAATTCAACCCTCTTACAATTGGTTATCACGGCATCCTCTTTTGTACCGGACTTTTTATAACCGCCACCTAAAACTAACCACGCTGAATCATCAGGATTAGTATCATTCCAACCTTCAGCTAGGTCCAGAAGATTATATAAACCTTTGATAAATGTACAAATAATGAAGCATGTAAGAAAAATTGCAACCTTATGACGTAATCTACTCCCATAATCAGGTGCCGTATTAAGATCAATATCACTAGATTGTTTAAATCCAGTATTTTGTGGACGTACTGGTCTATTAAATTCCCAATCATTATCCATCTTAATGTATCTCTATATCCATTTATTCGACTTGTACCGAGATCATTCCACTCTAGGTCTAATCCACCTCTCTTCGTCCTGCACCTGAGGTCTTTCCACTCGCCGTGGTGGCCTTCTCTATTTACTTCCCCCTCCGCTTCCCTGAGATCGCTTCCAGGTTCCACTCGAGGTCCAACTAATAATCTATTCATTAATTGAATTATAATCGCATAATTATCTTCCCTCAATCATTTACAACTCATGTATAATATTATAATAATTTATAGAAGTTAGTTAAGTTAGTATTATTATTAGTATAATATAGTTACTATAATGGCTTCAGTTCATGTTAGTAATTATATAGTATATATCTTATTATAATTATTTATATAATTACGTATATATCATCATACAACTATATATCATCCTTCAATTGTATTAATATAGTATTATATGTTATATTAAGAGAGATATCATCAATAGACAATAAAAATGTAGTGAAAATGGTGTTTATTACCCCCGATAATTCTGGGGTATATTAGGTGTATTGATTAGACCTCGAGTGGAACCCGAAGCTGATCTCAGGGAAGCGAAGGGGGAGGTAAATAGAAGAGCTGTCTGCAAGACGAAGAGAGGTGGACTAGAGGTAAGAGGATTGGACCTCAGGTGGAGGACCTCGATTGGATAGGTCTTCGATATATAAATTACAGTAGATATATATAATATGGGTGTATGTTTTATGTATTCATTTGTATAATATAGAGTAGTAATTAGATTAAGGGTTTGTTACAGTGATATTAAGATTGAATTTATGATAGAGTAATTTAGCTTTATTAATTAATTGATTATTGAAATTATATAATGTTTTTATAAATATTTTATTATTTATTGTATTATATGATATAAAATCATTATATAAAGTATTAAATAATAAATTTCTTGTATTTATATTAATAATATCTAATGTATTATTAATTGTTGTTACATTTTTATAATCTATTAATTGATTTTGTAAATATAATGTATTACTTAATCTTACACTAAATAATATTATCTTCTCTATACAATTTTCCATTATTATTATCAATTTATCCATTAATATAAATGATGGAATATGGGGTAAAATAACACTATAATTTTTATCATTTTGTAATATATTTTTATAATTTGTATTAATATCTAATAATAATTTCTTCTTATCATTATTATTATAAGTAAATTTAAATCTAGATGATTTCATATCATTAATTAATTTCATTAATAATATACCAATCTCAATTATATTATTCTCAATCAATAATAATAATTCCAATGTTACATCATTATTAATATCATCATCAATGTCCATCAATAATATTTCCTCATCCATATCATAACCAGATTTACATCCTATATACTCTATTCCATTCACATTTCCACCTGTGGACATCCTGCCGTCAGCTCTACCTGATGTCTTTCTCTTGTCTTGCAGACGGCTTCCTCTATTTAGTTGTCCCTTCGCTTCCCTGAGATCAGCTACGGGTTTTCCACCAGAGGTTACAGTACGACTCTCGTTGCCACTGCCGTGGTGGCTTATCTCATTTACCTCACCTCGACTCCCATAGATCGTCTCGGATTCCACTTGAGGTCCAATCCAACTCTTCATTCCACTCGCCGTGGTGGCCTCTCTATTTACCTCACCTCGACTCCCATAGATCGTCTCGGATATTTCGCCACGATCTCCGGGAGTGGCTATACCCATTTGGGATAGGTAATTGGAAGAGCTGACGGCAGGATGGACCTCAGGTGGAGAGCTCTCTGCAAGAGGAAAAGAGTTTGATCGACTTTCTGTATAAGTATCATCGGGTATGAAATCATTGGGTAGTATAGTGATGATATTTCGATTCATTTTATTTGAGCATGTAATGAGTTTATTTTTAGTGGGTGGTAAAATATCATTTAATTGACGTAGTAGATTATTTTGTAATAGGAAATCTAAATATAAATCAATACTAGATATAAATATATATAATAATCTTTGTTTATATATAGATATTATACCATTCTCATTATTATCCGATTCTATCTCATTAATATCAATCGGCCTAATAAAATATGATATATTATTCAATCCATTCTGATATATCAATAATAAATTATTAAAATATCCATACTGTAATCGCATCATTAATCCAATACTAAAATTTTCACTCGAAGTGATATCCTTACATCCATTCCACTCGCCTCCACTCGAGGTCCTTCTTTTCCACTCTCCGTGGCGGCCTCCACCCGAGGTTACATTCCTGCCGTCAGCTTCTCTATTTACTTCCCCCTCCGCTTCCCGTAGATCAGCTACGGGTAGTCCACTCGAGGTCCAATAACTACTCTTCATTCCACTCGCCATTCCACCTGAGGTCGTCTTGCAGACAGCTTCCTTATTTACTTCCCCTCGACTCCCATAGATCGTCTCGGATAATCTACCTCCACTTGAGGTCCAATAACTACCATCACAACCTTCGCCACGATCTCTGGGAGTGGCATTACCCATTTGGGATAGGTAATTGGAACAGCTGTCTGCAAGACCAACGGTGGTTGTAACCTCAGGTGGAACGCCGAGTGGAAAACTGGTTGTATGACCTAGGGTAGAGGTAACCTCGGGTGTTGTGTCATGATAATAATTTTTCAATAATTTGAGATAGAGTATCATTTCTTCGATGTATGCGAGATTGGGTATGGTATTGGCGATGAATTTGATTCTAATGATGGTATGTTTGATAAATTTGATATTATTGAAATGAATGAAGGATAATAATTTACAATGTAAAAGATGGAAATATGAACGTTGTATAAATTTAGAATTAATAATATAACAAGGATACCATTTATAAATATTATCATTTAATAAATTAATAAATGAATTATTTAATAATTTATTATTATTTTTATTAATTAAATAATTATTAATAAATATATTTTTTGGATTTATAATAAATAATGGTTGTAAATAATAATTTAAATATGAAAATCTATAAAATTTCATAATAATATTTATATTATTTAATAAATTTATATTATTAATATATATTATATCAATAATATAATCAATACAACCATATATAATCTTTATTAACATATTCTTATTATTATAATCAATATATATACCATCTTCACTTATACATGATATCATATACTCTATTGATATATCCATATCATTAAAATTTATATATAACATATCCAATATATCACATAACCAATCATCCAAACCCATAAATACTACACCCTCCATACCTATACTCAATTTATTGTCTACATCTGAGGTCTTCCACTCGCCTCCACCTGAGGTTACAACCTTGTCTTTGTCTTGCAGACAGCCTCTTCCATTTACTTCCCCCCTTCGC
>JAIQCW010000229.1:0-33633 GCA_020283715.1 Cytauxzoon felis
ACTGCTTCATTTGATAACAGCATAGGCAACGAATGCTCGAGGGATACCTCGATGTTTTTAATGGGATTTACTATGTTGGTGCAATTGAGATTAGCTATAGCTTGTGCTAAATATGCCGTTATTAGATTCCATCTACCATTGGATAAGATTGGTTTATTTATCAATTTATGTCACAATCCTATGGAATTAATTGGTCTTGTAGGTATCACTTTGGGATATATAATTAGCATACCTACACAAAAATGTATGTTAGCTAAGGCTATATTATCCGTAATAACCAACTGGTTGATGTTCATCTTCTCGGCAATTACTCTTTACGTTTATACATCCGGAGGTGAATTAGGTGATCCTAACCTTTACATGTGGACTCTTATAGCACATCAATTCGTCTTTACTCTGAATTATAGTTTTACAGTTGGTGTTGAACCTGGGTCTATTAGTTACACAAGTGCTGGAGCACCTCTCTCTGCTGTTTTCGTAACCGTATATCATAAAATATTCTTATACTTTGCTGATAAATATGGTCTAGATGATATAGTGTATTGGCTTGTATTTGGACAAATTTCATCGAGTATATTTTTAACGTATCTTACAGCATACACCTGGACCTTACACTGCAGTTATATTCATTTTAATGGAAATAATTGTAAAAATGGATCGACTTCACAATCTAGTCAGGAAAATCAAGGTGATAAAACCGACACAACTAATGGCTTGATGGAAGCATTAAAGGAAAAATGGACTTGGTCTCCATTCATGCTTGTAGTATTCTCCCTAGGGGCATTGTACTGCGTATACCCTGGTATAGCACCATTCCAATTAGTAGATCCTTATACTGGTTATAAGATTGAGTTAATTAACCTGTTTGTACAAACTATTCCATCTATAATTGTTTGTATTTTGGATGCTTATGGCGTTGGACCAGGTAATAAATGGAAAGAGAAGTGGTGGTGGAATCTTTCATGGGTTGCTGAAGCATATGCCCTCTTTTGTATTTACATCTTCTTCACAATACTCCATTACCCAGATTCATTCTTCGGTAAATTGATAATTGGTAATCCAACAATGGTTGGATTCATGACCGTTTCATTTGTAACTGTACAAGAAGGTCTGAAGGCAGTGAGCGTGGGTGGAGTAGGTAGGCAAGGTGAAAATCCTAATGGTGATGTTATAACATTTGTATTTATTATATCACTTGCCATACTAAGCTATACCGGTTTCTTGGGTGACGCATACCTTCAGATCTATAGGAAGGCTGAATGGGATCATTGGCCCACAGAAGGTTACACGAGATATAGGGGCTTCAAATTTTGGTTCATCGCAGCGTCTAAGGTAGCAATGAAAACTGTAATGAACTCATTTAACGTAGACGTTAGAAGAGAAATGTTAAAATGAAGTGGAGTAAAATACACGAAGAATACTCCTGAAATGTTATAAAATGTAGTTTTAAATTTTAAATCCTATCTTAATGCAGTCATTAAATGCCCTTAGGCATTTTATTTTAATTTAATTTAATAATTCATTATATGTTATACACATTCTCGTCTACAACTCGCCGTTCCACCCGAGGTCTTTCCACTGCCGTGGTGGCTCTTCCAATTACTTCCCCCTCCGCTTCCCTGAGATCAGCTACAGATATTATAGTTGAGGTGTAATCCACCTAATCATTCCACTCGCCGTTCTGGCCTTTCCATTTAATTACCCTCCGCCTAACATTTGTCGGCTACGGAGCATTTACTATAATATATTCAATTAATTTACTATAACAATTCTATATTTTATGTGTAATACTATTTACAAACCTCATATAATATTATAATAATTTAATAAAGTATATATAGTTAGTATTATTATAAGTATAATATAGTTACTATAATAGTATTACATCATGTTAATAGTTATATAGTATATATATTATAATAATTATTTATATAAATAGATATATACCATCATACAACTATACATCATCCTTCAATTGTAGTAATATACATGTATATATTATATTGAACCTAGTATATTAATTAGATTGTTAAATGTGGGATGTTACCCCCATAATAATGGGGTTGTGGTGATGATGAAGGTGTATGATGCTTGATACCTCTGCCACGATCTCCGGGAGTGGCTTTACTCTTTAGAGATGAATAATTAGAAGAAGGCTCCACGCCGAGTGGAATGAAGAGTTGGATTGGATTCTACCTTCGGTGGAGGTGTTATAAACTTCGGTGATTGTATTCATCTATCAAGATTCACTGGTTATATTTCATTGTATCATGAGTAAAATCTTCTTCATTAGTTTCAATTGGAATTTGTACTTGTATGGTTGCGAGTGTTTTACCATTTACAGAGTTACAATTACATGAGACAGTTTCAATTTGTACATTATCATTTAATCCTTTAGGTAAATGAAAATCTAAAATTGTTAGATTTTTACTGGTTACAAATCTAGCATATTTTGTGATATCATTTAAGTTGATGATATTACCATTTGTATTGAATACATTTTTAAAACAATTTGGTGGATCTAATATATAATCTTTAGGACAATAGAAACCAATAGGTGACATTATTCTAGAATCTAATAAACATTTTGTTGGTATATTATCATCTTTGATACCTTGTTGGAAATCTATACGTTCATCTTTAAAAATGAAATTATAATCAATACCACAACCAAATGTATATGGATCTGTAGGTATTAAACCTAATGATATAGTACCAGATATATATGGTTTAATTGATTTATATTGAGAATGCATTTCCCAAAAATATGTTAGATTAGTATTTTCATTTTTTAAAACAAGTATAGAATCTTTATTATAAGTAATTAAATATTCAAGTCGATCATAAACATTTTGTTTTTCTATTTTAAAATTAGTAGCTGCTATAATAGAATCTAATTTAACTTGTATAACATTATTACTTTGTATATCATGTATATATGTTAAATTTATAATTTGATTATATGGTGCTAATATACTTTTATATAATCCATTTCCATATGTAACATCATCACCATTAAATGGTGTTATTATACGTATAGAATCACCTGGTCTTAATTCTCTACGACATACTTGATCTTTTGGTGTTCTTTTTTTACTATCAGCAATAGATTTATAATCACATACATATTCTTTTACTTTTGTAACTTTTAAAGTAGATGTAATATTACCCGATTTATCTAAACATTCACATTTTATATTAATATCTGTATTATATCCTTGTGATGGTACTTTAAATAAATGTAAACGTGAATTTATATCCATATATTTAAAATCTGGATCATATAATAATTCACCATCATTAGTTAAACCAGTATAACATACATCATCAAATACATCACCTTTACCACAATATATACCAATTATCATATCTGGCTCTGGTATTATCTCACATTTAGGTGATCCATAATCTATAGTCTCAAATAAATTTGTTATATTATAATTTGGTAATACATTTGAAAATAAATTATAACCTCCACTACCACAACCATATGCTAATGGTAATACATTTGTAAATTTTATCTCTAACCATCTATATAATTCATTAGTATTATCTTCAGTAGAATTGTATATACATGCCAAATTTAAAGAGAAATCATCCAACTTTTTGGATACAATTACACTCGAATATGGATGTTGAATTAGATAGCTACCACCCAATATATCCATAGTTTTATGTATAATCGTCCTATCAGACCGAAATATATCAAAATTATTCAGTACACGCTTAATACTATCATTTATACCAGATTTTAACATAGGAGCTAATGTATGCTTTACAGGATCTTCAGGATATAATGATATAATCTCATCCTTACGATCACTCAAATTACCACATGTATACTTAATCGATTCACCAGGAGCTAATGTAATACTAACAAACCGATCACCCTCAATATCAAAGTCATTACGATCAGTATATGATATTTTCTTACTAAGAAATGCATAGTCTAGAGCACTCTCAACAGTGCGTGATATCTTATCCTTCAGTGAAATTGTGGAATATATAGGTGTAATAGATATTAAGAATAGGAATAATAAAGGTATATTATACATTTTAAACTAGTAAAAGAGTTAATATATAGTAATTTATAATGTTTAATTAACAATTTAAATTTTTTAATGATAAAGTGTACAATACTCATCGTTAAATAACTTAGAATAGAAAGACTCGATGATGTACGTTGATGTAAGTTTCAAATCAACATGCTAAATTATTTAGAACACATGTCTAGTGCTACTGATGTCGTTGTTAATGTGTGGCACCATCATCCTAGATTTAATCGATCGTTTATTATCTTATACTACCTTAAATACTGTCATTTATGTAATATAAATATAAAAATAGTAATGTAAATGTCTGATCTCGAAGTTGTAAAGCTTATACACTACGGTAAATACAACGACGTATTTGTCGCGGAAGACTCAGAAGGTAAACAATACGCACTCAAACGATTCTATAAGCAAGAACTCCAAAATAGAAAAGATTATACAAATAAAAATGGAAAACTTATACGTAATGATTGGATCTCAGACTTTAAACGATCACTCGAAATCCAATTAAAAGTCAAAGATGATTCATGCGTTAGATCTCTCGGAGTCTATGGAGTCACCTATGACGATAATAATGAACCAACTTTTGATGAAGAAATCGAACTAGGTTCGCCTCTATATACAAATTTAAACCAAAAATCAAAAGACCTTCACCCTTCCACCGAAGGTTACACCTACTGTTCCACTCGCCGTTCCACCCGAGGTCGTCTTGCAGACAGCTTCTCTATTTACCTATCTCTAAAGAGTATAGCCACTCCCAGAGATCGTGGCAAATATTATGTCTGTTCTTCCGGGTTAACAACTTTTGTTCCTCCGGGTAGAATTCTATGTTCTTAAGGGTAGACATACCGAGGATGATCTACGGGAATCCGAGGGACAATTAAATGAAGAGGCCTCCACGGCGAGTGGAGAAGATAGGTGGCTGTAATCTCGAGTGGAGGTGTCATTTGTTTATCTTGTAAATATAATTATTTTAGTATTGGAGTTGGCTGAGTGTGGTAGTTTGATGAGATTGGAGGTATTTGACGAGCCTATTCCATTGTTCCCTAGGGGTGTTGTTAAATGTGTAGCCAAGGATATTTTATCTGCAATTAAATACTGTAAGTTGATGAATAATTTCTTCAATAAAATTTCAGTGGAATCTATTAATGTTGCACATCGTGATGTTAAACCAGATAATATTTTCATGAATCGTACTGGAAGATCAAAATTAGGTTTGTTTATTTCAATTAATCATATTATATTATATCAGGTGATTTTGGTGAATCAGAATTCATGAATGATGGAAAAGTTACCGGTACCAGAGGATCATACTACTTTCTAGCACCAGAAGCACTCTCACTCGAATCTACTGGTATGCCACATCCATCCTATCAATACCTTCAATCTCCACCGATGTCCAATCCACATTTCTTCCACTTCCACCTGAGGTCTTTCCACTCGCCGTGGAGGCTCTTCCAATTCATTCCCCCTCAAACTCCCATAGATCGTTTTCGGGTTCCACTTGAGGTTACATCCAATAAATCCTTAGCACCATCTTCCATCACTACCTTCTCCACGATCTCTGGGAGTGGCTATACCGTTTACGGGGGGGGGGGTAATTGTAAGAGCTGACGGCAGGACGAAGAGAGTTGGATTGGACCTCAAGTGGAGAAGAGCTGACGGCAGGACGAAAAGAGTTGGATTAGACCTCAGGTGGAATGAAGAGTAGGATTGAACATCGGGTTTTATGGATATATATCATTTTGTTTATATAAAATTTCAGGTATAATTGGTGAGTATGATGGTATAGCGTTGGATATGTGGGCGTTGGGTATAACATTATGGATAATTTATTTTGGTAGATTTCCGTTTAAGACAGCAACATCTGTGGTCATACAATTATTTATTGAGATAAGATCATTTGATATTGATAAGGAGGTTGATTATCTCAAGACTCAGGGTGTAGAGACTGATGATAGATTCCTTGATTTTATTAAGAAGATACTTGATAAGGATCCTACTAAAAGAATAAGACCAAATGAAGCATTGGTATGTAGAATTATTTTAAATGTGTTTATTATATTTTATTAAATAGGTACATGAATGGATACAAGATACAGATTATTCATGTGCAGAAAATTTTGCATTATCGCAGATTGTTCGTGTTATTTAGTAAATTATAATTATTGATTTTTTTTATATAAATTAATATACACTTAATTTACTGTACAATTTTATAATTATTTTTACTTTGTGGGATGTATAAGTTGCACAAGTTGATGTATCAGATCATAAAATGTCTAGTGAATCAAATAATAAAAAAAAATATCGTAAAGATAAACCATGGGATGATGAAACTATAGATCATTGGAAAATTGAACCATTCACAGCGGTATGATTCATATACCCTTTATAATCTCAATCTATACAGGAAGATAATAAACCATCAATCATCGAAGAAAGCTCCTTCTCTATACTCTTTCCAAAATATAGAGAAAAATATATACAATCAGTTTGGGGAGATATCAAAAGGTATGTCACTTTTATCTTTATACTCCAACGATTCCAATCCATCTCTCTTTTCACTCACTGTTCCACCAGAGGTCGTCTTGCAGACAGCTCTTCTATTTACTTCCCCCTCCGCTTCCCTGAGATCAGCTACGGGTATTCCACTTGAGGTCTCCACTTGAGCTCTCCACTTGAGGTCCAATCACCAATTTCACTATCATCATTTTTACCTCGAAAATTTGAAGGAAATCCTCAATTTCTGGGGAAACTACTGAAGATTGTGCAATGACTATTGAATGTAATTTAAATGTCAATACTTCATTGAATAGTTTTTGATGATTGTATCAAGTTTACTTATCCTTCCTTCGTTCCAATTTATATTCATTGAGATATCACTTCAAATGTTGATTCCGTTACTTTATCCTTATCTCGTTGAGAATAGGTTTATAACCTCGAGTGGAATACCTGGAAGCGATCTACGGGAGCTGGAAGGGGAAGTAAATAGAAGAGGCTGTCTGCAAGACGAAAAACGCCAATGGAAGAGTTGAATGATGGTATTCTATTATATTGATTTGATATAGATGTTTATCTGAGTATCATGTGAAGTGTGATTTAGATTTGATAGAGGGTTCGATGACGGTATATACTACTAGGAAGATATGGGATCCGTATATAATAATAAAGGTGAGTATAGAGTATTTGTTAATGATAATTTCATAGGCACGTGATATGATAAAATTATTATCTCGTAGTGTACCATTTCCACAAGCTAAAAGGATATTAGAGGATGGACAATATTGTGATATTGTTAAAATTGGTGGAATGTTACGTAATAAAGATAAATTTATTAAAAGAAGGCAAAGATTAATTGGTCCAAATGGATCAACACTTAAAGCATTAGAATTATTAACAAATTGTTATATACTTACACAAGGACAAACTGTTTCTATAATAGGATCCATTAAAGGAATCAAAATCGCAAGAAGAATCGTCGAAGATTGTATGAAAAATATCCACCCCGTCTATCATATCAAAGAACTCATGATCAAAAGAGAACTAGAAAAAGACCCCAAACTCAAAAATGTATGCAATCTTTTCCATATAATCACATCCACCTGAGATCCAATCCACCTCTCCTTCCACTAGCCGTGGTGGCTCTTCCAATTACCTATCTCTAAAGAGTAAAGCCACTCCCAGAGATCGTGGCGAAGATCAGGATATAACATCATGTGGACTACCCGCAGCTGATCTCAGGGAAGCGAAGGGGGAAATAAATAGAGAAGCTGACGGCAGGACGACCTCGGGTGGAAGTGGAAGAAGAGTTGGATTGGACTTTGATGGATGTTCATAATATTCCTTCGTCTTTTGTTACTTATGATGTATATATTTATTATGTATAGGAGAGTTGGGATAGGTTTTTGCCTCAATTTAAGAAGCGTTCTGTAAAGCGTAGGAAATCTAAGATTATTAAGAAGAAAGAGTCTTCATTACTTATACCATTACCAGTAAGTTCTATTTGAAAATATTTTATATTTACCCTTTAGACTCCGAGGAAAGAAGATTTGTTATTGGAAACTGGTGAATACTTCATGTTGGAAGAGGAACGACTTAAGAAGAAAGAACTTGAACGTAAAGAAAGACAAACTCAAAAGAAATTAGAAAAAAATATTAAACGTCAAAGAGAATTTGAACCTAATTATAATGAAAATAATACATCATCCTCCACTGTAGACCATCCTGAAGAAAGCTCTTCTTCACCTGTTACCACTCGCCGTGGAGCCTCTTCTAATTACCTATCTCTAAAGAGTAGAGCCACTCCCGGAGATCGTGGCCGAAGTGTAGTGGATTGGACCTCAAGTGGAATACCCGAGAGCGATCCACGGGAGCTTGAGGGGGAAGTAAATAGGAAGGCCACCACGGCGAGTGGAAAGACCTCGAGTGGAGTAACTGGCGTCAGGTCTAAGAAAGTTGGAGTGGGAAATAAGAAGGCAAAATCTAAAAAGGATTATTTTATATAAAATCAATGTAAAATATGTTAATTACATCCCCATAGTTGTTATAATGTTATTTTTATATATTTTATGTATTTTATATGCATTAAATGACAGTTAAATTTGGTAAATCCACCTTAGGGGCAATGGCCCCTCGTAATACTAAGGTGGCTAATATAGCAAAGAGGTCTATAGCGTCATTTAAGACGGGTGTATTGAATTTAATGAAAAAGGTATGGATTCTTTACATTTTTTTATTAAAATTTTTTAAAATTTAGATTAATGATAATTTAACAGAAGAAGAACGTCAAAAATTGTATGATTATTTATTTATTTTTTAAATTGATTAAATATCCTTTAATAATAATACAGGTTAACTGAGGTAAAAAAAATACAAAATCAACGTAACGGTGTTCTAACTGCACTAAATAATTATTCTGAAGAACTTCAAGAGAAGAAAGTTAGTTTATATCCGTACATTCTTCCCTTGGGATTCAATAAGCACCCCTCATTATTACTGTAGGAATCCTTCTCGTTATATGACAGTTTACTTGATGAATTTAAAGATTTCATGAATAAATTAGATGATATAAATGATAAATTAATAAATAATGATAAAATTTCAATAACTATGGATGGTATATCACCATCTTCTACAACTTCACCGTATGCCACCATTCAACATTTACAACCTTTTAATACATAAATACAGGATAATGGGTGAACAAGTATTCGAGCAAACCTTACCCGCACAGTATGTAACCCATAAATAATTTTATAAAACTCCAGCATGAGGTATGAACTCGAATCTGATGTATTAAATGAAAGATCGCAACAAATACAACAACTCCGCTCCAGCGTTTACGGTATGTTGACATGAACATCTTAAAATAAAGGTTATACACCGTTCCACCTGAGGTTACAACCTTGTCTTCCACTCGCCGTGGAGGCTTCTTCCAATTATCTCCCCGTAAACGGTAGAGCCACTCCCAGAGATCGTGGCGGAAGTGAAGGTAGTCAAGATGTAACCTCGAGTGGAACCCGCAGCTGATCTCAGGGAAGCGGAGGGGGAGATAAATAGAAGAGCTAACGGCAGGACGAAGATAAGGTTGTAACATCAAGTGGAGTGGATTGTACATCGGCTGTCTCATTAATTGTACTTTTACTGATTATTTATTATAGGTATACAAGATTTGTATGAGGAGATTGGTGAGATGGTGGAGTATCAGGGTGATCAATTGGGTAATTTGTGATATTATTGGTAGTATATAAAATTATTTTAGATAGTATTGAGAATAACATGTACAATTCATACTTAAATACAAGAGATGCAAATGTTGTGTTAAGAGATATGAATCGTGGTTCATCATTACCAAGATCTAAGTATATTTTATATATCATTAAATTCATCGATACATTAGATATTATGTCCTGATCTTATTCTTCTTCGTCGTTATACTCTCACTATTAGTCTATAGGAAGATCTAATTTAATTTTCTACAATCTACACCCATGCATCATGAACTCATCAGTTCCATTCCACTATACCTTCCATCCGCCTGAGGTCCAATCCGACTCTCTTCGTCCTGCAGACAGCTCCTCTATCTACTTCCCCTTCCAGCACCCGTAGATCGCTTACAGGTATTCCACTTCCACTTGAGGTTACATCACTTCCTCCACGATCTCTGGGAGTGGCTCTACTCATTCGAGATAGGAATTTAAAGAAGCCTCCACGGCGAGTGGATGATAAGGTTGTAACCTCAGGTGGAGTGATTATACTTCATTGTATGATTAATTATACGGAGAGTACGACTCGTATATGTGCTTTGGGTTTTCGTATAATATCGCATCGTCCTTTAGCTCTGAAGAGGGGTCGTTTGATGAATCCACCTACGGTGGCGGATAATTCTTTAAATTTCGGCATGAGTGGTATATTTGGATCATTACCATATAATACTTTGGCATTGAATAATGCGGATTTAATAACTTTATATACAGCTAATGCATATGGATTAGATCCTCTCTGTGCTAAATCACCTAATGCTACTAGTACAGGCATTTTTTTAATTTGTCTTAAGATTTTATTTGCTTTTATAGGTGATAATTGTAACCATTTTGCTACTGCAACAACTTTACGTTCAAATACTAATGTATCTTTTCGGCCACCTTTATGACGTTTGCGATAGGGCCAATTATATTCTTTAGAATATTCAGCATCTAATGCTGTTCTATAAAAATCTTTCATTGAATTCTTTATCATACGTTGACAATGATCTTCAGCTTCATATTTCCTTACAGGAAATATAGAATTTATATGATGGATCTATTAAATAAAAATATACGATTAGACTTTTATATATACGTTACCTTTTCCATCTTCTTTGCGATTGGTACTCTTCTATATGCATCTAATATGATATGTCTTTTAAATCTATATTTCAGTATATTAAATTGTATGTATGTTAATGCATTGTCTAGAAATATAAATAATAATAATAATAATTTAAATTCTATCCATAGCATCATAATATTATTTATATTTATATATTCTGATTCAATATATTGAAGACATGTAACATAAGGGTGTCGATACCCTTACGATCTACAATGTGTAAATCATACATGGGGACTAACTTATAGTAAATGAATATGTTAAACAATTTATTAATATATAATGTTATAGTAAATATGAGGTAAAAAAAATTATATATCTGTAGTCATTGTAAATCTATTTGTTAAATTTATGAATAATAATGAAGTTGTTTTTAAATACCAAAATTGGTATTTTAATCTTTATATTTAATATATACTATACACATTGTACTGAAAATAATGTATTAATTACATTAGATAATGGATCTGATAATAATGATATCGATTGGAGTCGTAAAAGCTCTATTATTAGTGATAGCTTATATGGACAAGATAAATCTAAAATAAATCTATCTGGTTTATCTGATAATGTTACAAATATATTATCCGCATTATCTTTTATATTATTATCAGCTTGTATATTACAATTTATAATATCAAAGATAAATGATAAGATACCAATATCAATAGTTCTATTTATATTTGGTATGATTACATATATAGTCATATCATTATTTAATACACATCATATATCATCACCATTGGTATCATCATTAACATCTATAAGAAATATTGATAACTCTATATTATATTATATTGCATTACCAATATTATTATATGAAGCTACACAAAATATTAATTGGTATACATTTTGTAATTTTTTATTAGGTGGTATATCATTAGCTGTTGTAGGGGTATGTATCCATATATCTATATCTAATTATAATTTATATAGGTTGTTATACAAGTTGCATTATTAGGTGTCGTCTTTTATTATATTATTGGATCTGGATGGAGTTTAAATATCAGCTTCTTATTAGCTTCAATCTTAAGTTCTACAGATCCTATTGCTGTATTAGCTGTTTTAGGTGGAGTACAATCACCTAATAAATTATCACCCATGTTTAATAGTAAGTTATACCATCTAATTATATTATAAATCATTAGGTGAAGCCCTAATCAATGATGGAACATCTGTATTGTTATTTCAATTTTTCTATCTACTTGTAATCGGTATGTTAAATACATGTGATCTTCAATCATATTCAAGGTACATCTACATCAGTATATTATCATTTCATGTCATTATTTAAACTCTTGTTTTTGAGCCCCATATTTGGATTATTTGTAGGGCTCCTTGTAATTGTGTGGATAAGTTTTTTCCGTTGTTATCATGTATATCAATGTTTATCTGTAATAGCTGTTGGATATTTAATATATTTCATATCCGAATTTAGAATGAATTTATCTGGACCTTTAACAATCGTATGCTACGGTGTTGTAATCAAAGCATATGGATTAGTAGCATTTGATCGTGAAGCTCTTGATAAACACCATAATTTTGTAGAAGGTCTAGCAAATATAGCAAACTCATCTGTGTTCCTTATAAGTGGTATACTTACAATAGGACTATTAAATGCACAACTAATATTACAAAATGTACAATATAAAATATTAAAATTATTTGCTGTATATATATGCCTCAATATCGCCAGAGCCATTATGATCATTTCTTTCATACCACTACTCAATTATATCGGATACCCCATCAATTATAAAGAGGTTTGTAATTATTGTGGGGATTAAATACCCCATTTATTATAGGTAATATTATTAATATGGGGTGGATTGCGTGGAGCGATGTCGTTAGTACTATGTCTAAGGATAGAAGCTGATCCAAATATAGATCAACCAACAACAGATATGCTAGGATTTTATATTAGCGGTAGCGTAATGTTAATTTTAATCATACAAGGATTAACATTCGAATCACTATACTGCTATCTCAACCCATACCCAATGAAAGCATTTCGACAAGTATACCTCATAAAAGTAATGAAAATGATAGAAATACAATATGACAATGAAATAAAATCACTAGAATCACATTGGCTATTCAAAAATACAAACACAATCCAACACGCAAATAAACTCGTACCCATACTCTCCAACTTTACCTGGAATAAAATCGGCAAAATTATATTCCATCATAATAAAAACATCAATGTACGTTCAATAGAATAATATTCCACTCGAGGTCCAATCCAACTTTGTATTCCACTCGCCGTGGAGGCCTTCTCTATTTATCTCCCCTCGGATTCCCGTAGATCATCCTCGGTATTCCACTTGAGGTCTACTTAATATGACTTATTCCGCACGTGTTTCCATCTTTTAATGTATTTGCACCATCTAACAAACAGCATGGGCAAATTATTAATGTAACGCGTTTACGATAGCATGCCATCTCACCATTTACGCATTTGGGCTCACGACAGACTTCTGTTTTTGTCACTGGTTTACACTCATATTCACCCTTCAATTCCCTCGTATACTCCTCAACTAGTTTAATAAACCCTAACAACCTGGAAGCGATCTATGGGAGCTGGAAGGGGAAGTAATTAGAAGAGCTGTCTGCAAGACGAAGAGAGTTGGAGATAATACATCAGGTGGATTGGACCTCGAGTGGAATAATCTTCTTTTAATTGATAAATAATGATATAGGAGTGTGATATACCGATTCATATGATGATTCGTTATGAGAGTGATATATCAGAGTTGTATGTAATGGATGATGAGTTGGATATAGGTATGCCACTATTTAAATATAGTGGTATACAGGGTGTTAATTCAAGTGATGTAATAAATTATGATCCTAAATTATATTTGAGATTATTAGAGCATGTTTTAACTATGGATAAAAATGATTCATCATCTGATGATATAATTAATGATATTCAATCACCAAAGGTAGATAATAATTATCCAATAAGATTAGATACGGATACTACTATTAATCTAGAGACATATTTGAATAATAGTTTTTATAATGAGGTATATATAATAACTATAATAAATATCATATGATAATTTAGGATGAAGATGATGATATTATGAAGGGTAAAAAAATATTACGTGTTGAACGTCAAGGTGAATTATATATAATGATATTTAATGCATTTTCATATGTAAGTTTATATCCTATCCTATCCATTATATATTAGATGTATAATGATATGTATAAAATGGGTTATATTAATGGTCGATCATTATTAGTATTACAAAAGACATTAGATATATCTGAAGATTTTGCTATAAAGAGATTAAAACAACGCTCAATATCCGTATGTATATTTTAAATACTCTTAATACAATCTTATATATAGGCATGGAGTAATGTATTAAATGAATATATTAATGATTCTAATACATTTGAATTTAATAATAATCTTGAAAATATGGATGGATTTGAATTTGAATGGTTCATACTCAAATCATTAATCAATGGAACATCAAATAATAATAACTTCTTTAAAATACCCAATAAATTAGATATCTATTCTATACTCGAAATCATTATCGCTTATGTCGATGTACATACACAACTACTCGAACGTGGAGGAAATAACTTCAAAATACTACTAAAATCAAAACTACTGTACGTTTATATAAACATAACAATTCCATCATATTATCATAAACCATTCCATCTGAGGTCGTCTTGCAGACAGCTCCTCTATTTACTTCCCCTTCCAGCTCCCATAGATCGCTTCCAGGTTCCACTCGAGGTTATAAACCTAATCTCAACGAGATAAGGATAAAGTAACGGAATCAACATTTGAAGTGATATCTCAATGAATATATATTGGAATGAAGTGAGGTTTAGTAAATTCAATACAATCATCAAAATCCTCTTCAATGAAGTATTGACATCTGAATTCCATCCAATAGTCATTCCATAATCTTCATTAGTTTCCCCAGAAATTCAGGATTTCCTTCAAATTTTGGTACTAAAATGAAAAAGTGGAAAACAGTGATTGGACCTCAAGTGGAGAACCCGTAGCTGATCTCTGGGAAGCGAAGGGGGAAGTAAAAGGAAGAGCTGTCTGCAAGACGAAAAGAGTTGGATTGGACCTCGGGTGGAATGTTATATATAAATAATATAAATTAATTGATTATTATATAGAGCGAGTTACAAGAGGCATATATTATTGGCTAAGAAGCATATATTTAGGATACGTTTGGATAATATTGAATTATTTAATATGGGTTTATTGAATATAGCTGCTTGTATGATGATAAGGATCAAGCGTGATATATCAAATGAACATTGTGCTAATGGATTTCTATTACAAGAAGATCGAAAACAAATCGATGATTTATTAAATGATCAATTATATAAAATCTCAACCAGAAATAATTATTTCAATGCATTCAAATTATCATTCAATAAAAAATATAAAACAAACATCAATGAAAGAACATAATAACATTAATGAAGTCCAAGAGTGAATTATCGTCTACTCTACTCATCGTTACAACTCTGATCCCACTCGCCGTGGTGGCCTTCTCTATTTACTTCCCCCTTCGCTTCCCTGAGATCAGCTGCGGATTATAACATTTAATTAATTTACGTCAATTTACTATAACAGTTATAATAATTATCTTCTCTTAATCATTTATAACTGAAGTATAGTTTTTTAATAATTTATAGAAGTATATATAGTTAGTATTATTATAAGTATAATATAGTTACTATACTTCATATCATGTTAATAGTATTATAGTATATATATTATTATAATTATTTATATTAATACATCAATACATCATACAACTATATTTCATCCTTCAATTGTATTGATATAAGAGTAAATGTTATTGTAAAAGACGAATCTTCATTAGACACGATAATGTAGTGTAATTATAGTGTTTTTTATCCCTACAATTCTGGGGTATGTGTGGTTTAGGTGAGTGTAATTATTTATCTAAATTGTTCACCCGGAAGCGATATACGGGAGCTGGAAGGGGAAGTAAATAGAAGAAGCCACCACGGCGAGTGGACGATAAGGATGGAGTAGATAGTGGGATTGGACCTCAGGTGGACATCGAGTGGAAGGTGAACATCAAAGATGACTGGTGAAGATAAATTGTTATGGAGACATGGGATGATGAATAATTTCGAATACAAATCTTCGGTAAACATGAAAAATACCATAAATACAAGAAACATAAAACCAAATATCGTTCCGGCGTCATCATTAAAAGTATCTCCACATTTACCACTCACTTGCGCACCCATACCACCACCAAATCCAACAGCTTCCATAAATTCCTGTACCCAGGCAAAGAATACACATAGAACTCCAGTTCTAAATACACTTGCCCTGAAATATTTACCAATGCGTCCGTCGGGAAAGTGCATCATGGAAAAAAATATGTAAATACATATTATATATGGAATGAAAAATAACCATGTAGCGTGATAAATTGCATACCATTTTTCGTTACCACCTTCTTTTTCATAATGATAACTCGTCCAAAGTCTACCTGGCCCTTTTTTACAAAGTTCAGTTACGGCGAATGCGATATGGGGTGTAGCAGAAATTGCCTGGATCCATAACTCAATCTTTTTACCATCAAATGGATCATCAACTAATTGGTAGGGTGATATGGCAGGGTAGAAGAAATAGACTGTACCTAATGAGAGGGCTACCAAAAAGATCGGGGACCAGTGTAATATATGATACTCCTTAACATCGGCATCCATTCCAAATAGTTTAGCAAGACCGGAATCCGGATTACTTTTCACTGTATCACTTAAATTGGGATCTAATTTAGGATAACCTGGATCGTTAGTTTTATCAAGTGCTTTTTTAATTTGACCGAGGTTAGTTGCCAGTTTGGCAATTTCATTTGGATCTGTAGTATTACCAATATCGGCAGTTGCATTGCTCCATGTATAATCAATACCACGACTGTACCATTTGTTATCATCTCCTGTACCAGAGGTTCCGTCCTTAGACAAACATATCAATAGCGGTTTCTGACGATCTCTCTCAGCATCTTCCTTTTCAAAATATACAAATACAAATTGTTTATCAGTAATAGGGGTATCCTGAGCTAAAGTGTCAACATTTACTATCTGTTCATGGATTGTAATTCGATTTATCTTTTGACCAGTAGTGGGAAGACTGTGTTTAAAACCTTTATATTCAGTACCAATTACTGGACCAACAGTAATTTTATCATTTGGAGCAGCTTGCGGACTTGATTTGTATTTACCTTCTCCCGTATTATCCTTTTCAAGCTTAACTTCGTATTGGGCGATGTAATCTCCAAGTTTAGGACTAAGATCATCAGCAACTTGATTATCCTCAGGACCTTTAGATATAGTAACTGTATCCCATCTCTGCCCTCTCTTATAATATGTCTGACCATTAGATTTCTCAACACAAACTATTAATGGAAATTCATGATTAGGATCATGAGTTTGATGATAATATACATAAACTGCCTGAACATTATCATCAGACTGTATTCCATTCAATACTTGATCGTTATGTTTAACAGAACCTAATTTGAACGAACTATTGTCCTTAGGTTTATGATCAAAACGAACATAACCTTGTGGGACATTTGGATCGTTACCATCCTTCTTTTCAACTTTAAATTGATTAGATCCAGATCCATAATTAGCTCCATTCGTATCAGTAGTGTTAGTAGGTGTTACACTTGCGTCAATTTCGACATCAGATGATGAGGTAGAATCCATCACCCTAGCTACAGTCCACACAACAGAGGTTGCAAATGATAGAATAATCATAATCCATATTTGGTAGAGAACAAGAACATAATCATATTCATCCCAGAAATAAATATAATATAAATATTTATATAATTTATGGAATACAAAAGTGAATAATCCAAATAATGGGAGGCCAACAATATAAAGCGGAGCATTCAATCCTTCAATACCCATGGAAGAGTTTGAATACACACCATATATAAAAACAAGCATAACAATATTCCAGAAGAATTCACCAAAATATCCATATTCACCACCAGCCATGAATGAAAAATATGTGATGATAGACCATATAAACATTAACCAGATAGATATACCTGATACACAATTCTTTAACATCGTTTTATTATCCTCACTCAAGGCGATCGTTGATAACTTTATTGCCGTATTTACGACAGTACCGGCAAAGCTACCTAACTCCATTAAATTATGTATTCGATACACAAACATAGCAACAGTACCCAAGGGTAAATGATACCTCTTTACAACGTGATTTGCACATGTAATTGCGATACGATGAGGTGTGAAGAATATAAAGCCAGCTAGGAACATAGATATCTTACATAGAGGATCTTCATGATTACCCATCTTACAATATCATCATCTTCATCCTCAGTGATTCCACCGCCGGCTTTAGAATCTTCAGCTACGTGTTTATAATATACTTCGGGTGTACTCTCTATTACGCATTCAGAATGAGCAGATCCACAATCTAGACTACTCATTTCTGATATGCACTCTATTTTCCATATCTACTCCAAATTATCCCTCTCCCATTATTTAATGAAATAATATCCTGAAGTCCATCACTATCTTCTCCACTAGGCGTGGAGCCTCTTCTATTTATTTCCCCTTCGCTTCCCTGAGATCAGCTACGGGATACACTTGAGGTCTCCACTCGATGTTCAATCACTAATAATATATTAATTGAATTTAAATACAATAATTATCTTCTCTAAATTATTTACAATTCAAGTATATAATTATAGTAATTTTATGAAGTTAGTTAAGTTAGTATTATTATAAGTACAATATAGTTACTATAGTACCTTCACATCATATTAGTAGTTATATAGTATATATATTATATTAATTATTTATATTAATACATGTATACCTTCATATAACTATACATCATCCTTCGATTGTGTTAATATACATTATAAATCACTGGAAGTATATGAAAATGACATAATGTATTTGGAATATGGGGTTTGCCACATAATTATGGTGCTTTGTAGTGAAGGTAATGTAATAACAGACCTCAAGTTGAACCTGGAAGCGATCTACGGGAGCTGGAAGGGGAAGTAGATAAAAGAGCTCCATGCAATGGGAAATGATATGGAATACTCTCTACATATTAACTAACTTTTAATATGTATAATTTTTAAAATATTTAAAATATTATTTGGTGTTTAGTATTATATCGATGATATCTTCGGTTAGACCTCTGGTATTATGTCTGATGAGATATGGTCGACTACTTCTGTGATTTTCAATTAGTTCGACGAATACATTTGTGAGGAAAGTGAAAAAGAGCATAGATCCGGCATTTATGAATGTAACTATATCTATCATTGTGTTGGAATATTTCTTCACATCATCTGGTATAATCTTCTCTTCACTATTCTCATTTTTCTTCTGTCTATTGAAATATTCAACAGCGGCGTATACAGAATTCATAAAGCTGGTCATTAAAATACCGAATCCAAATGCTCCAAATAATATTATTGGGAATATTATATGGGTAGTTTTAGAATATGGATGATTATTCCATGCTAATATTGTAAGGATTATAAATGAACCATGTGAGAATATAAGTAGAAGGATGAATTTTATATCTTTAGAGAATAAAAATTTGAAATGTGATTCATTATCCTTCTTATCTTCATCATCCAATTCTTTATTTAATGTTGATCCTATGGTTCTACCAATCAAATCACAATATGAGTATAATACATAACCCATTAATTTCATTGACCTTGATATATTCAAACAATATGGTACTAAAAATGGATAATAGAAGTATGCTGGAATATATGAAATCATATACAATAATGGACGCCAATAGAAATATTTCATATATGGTACAACCTTTTTAACCTGTTCCCATTTACCTAATTCACTACCACCGGATGGAGAACCATCACCTGTAGAAGTTCCCTGGTCATTATTCTCTTTATCACCTTCATCATCTTTTACATTCAAACATTCAATATAGAGTATAAATGCCCATATAACAGCAATATATCCCAAAAGAGCTTGTGTAGAATGACATAAGAATACAATACGTCTACATTGCCATATAGTATCCGTACCTATAGTCTTCTCCAATATACCCTGGATTGTACCTAATACTATACGACCTAGCGAAAAACCAACATATAATTTAGAATACAACGAAATCAATAAATATTTATTCGTCACGTACGATGCTGTAAAAATTAATATAATGATGTATAGTCAGTTGAAGTTCATCCACCTTATCTTCCACTTCCACCTGAGGTCCTTTCTTTCCACTCTCCGTGGAGGCCTCTTTATTTACTTCCCCCTCAAGCTCCCGTAGATCACTTTCGGGTTCCACTTGAGGTTACATTTAACACATCCTTAGAACCATCTTCCATCATTCCCATGATGGATGATCCATCACTACCTTCACCACGATCTCTGGGAGTGGCCCTACTCTTTAGAGATAGATAAATGAAAGGCCTCCACGGCGAGTGGAATGTTTAGGTAGATTGTACCTCAGGTGGAACGGCATGTGGAAGAGGGAAAGAGGTGTATTTACCATCATTCTCTCACATTGTTCGGATAAACATACCTGCTTGTATGAGGAATGATTCGACGAATCCATGGCAGAAGTAGAATAGTATAAAGAGTAATTTGGCGATATATCCAGATCCAAATAGGCCAATAAGTGCGTGAGCTGTTTGTGAGAGTGATATTAGTACTTGAAATAATATTAGATATATCGATTTATATGAGATGAAAAATGTTGATAAGACTAACGATAGACATCCTCCAGTTATATATAACATGAGACATTTACTGGAGAATTCTTCACAATTGAATATTATAGGTGTTAATAGAGCTGTATTTAAATTAAATGATGCACTTAATCCTATAATAATTATTAAAAATTGATACCTTCTAGCTCTTTCAAATTTCTCCTTTAAAAAGGCATCCTCTTCAGCTACTGTCTTCTTCTTTACGATGTTAGACCGTAGCCTATGTGATGTTATCCTCATTATACTGAAAAATTGTTCATTTAAATGATACTACATTGAAATTTAACATAAGTTACTACCATTTTGTAAAAATTTCTGCTAGTTTAACAAATTTTAAAATATAAAAACTAGAAAATACAAACATTAAAACAAAGATTAAGCTATCATTAGAGATTTAAAGCTACATTTGAAAGGTTTAATAACAAAAATATGAGATACTATATCCGATTTGCACAGAGTACACAAACTCCCATTTAAATATTAAAACTACATTATTTTATGATTTTCTATATACTTAAAATCGGTATAATCCAATAGTGAGTTGGTACTTTGAAATTAAAGCCGATATTCAAAGATTTTTCAAAAAATTTACCGTTCCGGTACTATCAATACCCCCATGGTTAATTCATTAAAAATTAATTATCAAAATTTATTTAATCTCTCCTACACATTTCTTACTTCTCTACCGATTTTAAATCAATAATATATAATTTATCTTATGTCATTATCATTTTCATTAGTCATTTGGGATTATTATCTATTGCATACATTTTTATCACTGCCTTCAGCATCAGTTATGAAACTCTTACATATGCAATACTCATCCATATTTTTTACATTATAGAGGTATAAAATATCATTTTCCTTAAGATTTATGTAGTAATTGTCATAAATGACGATAAAATAATTTTTTAAAAATTTGCCTACCGGCTGGTCCATCCATCCAATGTGTCTATCAAAGGCAGTTCATTGAAGACTAATATAATCATATTTCATCATATATGTAGGTATACTACATATATGATACCTATTTTAAGTCTGTTCGAGTTCCTGCCAGCATGTTGGATACTGCCATAGGTTGTGATGATAATTTCTATAGAAGATCTTTTACCATTGTTTCCAACATAGGTAAAATCCATTAGACATTCTTCTACAGACAAAGTCCAATATTATTCTCTTCCTATCATGAATTATTTCGTCTTGCAGACAGCTTCTTCTATTTAGTTGTTCCTCAAACTCCCATAGATCGTTTTCGGGTATTCCACCTGAGGTCCAATACTTATCTCCACATTCCTCCAATGTAGGTCGTCCTGCCGTCAGCTCTTCTATTTACTTCCCCTTCGCTTCCCTGAGATCAGCTGCGGGTAGTCCACCTGAGGTTACATCCTGACCTTCATCATCGCCACGATCTCCGGTATGAACAATCAAAAATCTTCAGGAGGTCATTTATACCTTTTAGAGGTAATTAACTGTAAAAACTGACGGTAGGAATAATCTCATGTTTCTTATATAGTAAAAGACATTATTGATACAGTCTATCATACCCGTGGGGTGGATAACATATCAGTAACTATACTCAGTCAGTTTTAAATATTTAACAAATTTTTCATTTATTGCCCCATTTATGTTATCAATACATCAAGTTGAAAATTTAATTTGCATTTATTAGTGAATAAGTATTTAATTACTTTCATTTACAAGACAAAATAATTAACATTATGATAGGTGATGAAAATTTTAAATAAAGATGCTCCAACGCTGGAAAATTTCAAAGACATAATTCAATAAGAAACAGTGGGGTAAAAATAATGATTTTATCGATGAATAGATATTCAAACATGAATTATTACAACTACAATTTACTGAATATAGCCAAGAAAATGAAAAATTTGAAAGCATGGCCAAATATTTTGAAATACTTTAATAATATGGGAAAGTTTGATTTAATTCGATACAAGAGCGTTATAAATTCAAGTTTCATTGGTAATTTACAATTTTATCCATCCTTAATATCAAAAATGAATGGATGATGAGTGTCGTCAAGATTCCCATAGGAATCTTTTACACCTTTAAGAATTACCGATGGAAATGGATGAAGAATAGATGCATAAGACTAGAGAATGGGTAATTCTTACATGTTAACGATGGAAGTATTTATTTTTGGTATTGATCCCAAGGGTATGGGACATATATTAAAAGACATGGTTAAAATTCTAAAATCAATATAGAATCGTATAATACATTAAAGATCAATCATTTTCATCGTATAGAGTCTGAATTAAATGACTATAATCATCGCTTTCTATTTTGAAAAAATTACCGTCACCCAATACGACTACTGAGTTACCCTAGGGTGTAAACTCAAGTTTTCAAGGGATGGGCATTTTCTACTAAAAATCGCAAAAATGGGAGTGCATTATTTAGTTATCGCATAGTGTAATCCATTCACTCCCAAATAATATCGCATTTGTATACATTAATTGACTTTACGTTACACATTTGGTAAAGTTTTACACAGTTGTAGGAAATGGCGTCAAGTGGAGGAACTGAGACCAAAAATGGGTCTAAACTCAATAAATTCGCCATGTTTATGGTTGGTTTTAACTTATTATTCATTTTTAGATTAGTTATAACATGTGCAATTTATGCTTTAAAAAGATTTCATTTACCACTGGATAATGTAGGATTATTCATCAATCAATTTAATAATCCAATGGCATTAGCTTATTTAATAGGTTTTGTTATATCAACAGCAATCACAATATCTACATCGGATAAGAAGGATATGCATAGATATATATCAATAGCTACCAATTGGTCAATAGTTTTATGTAGTATTGTATTATTCTTCTCCTATACAACTGGAGGAGATACAGGTCATGTTACGTATTATTATTGGACTATAATTATTAATGCGTCATTGGCTGGTATAAATTACTCCTTTTGTGTAGCTGTTGATCCAGCTAATATTGTATTTGCGAATTTAGGTCTACCATTATCTGGTATATTCGTCTTTTTCTACCATTGGATTTGCATGAAGATATTTAAAAGGTATGACCTGGAAAATATAGAATTCTGGCTAGTCGTATACCAAATTATCATCATGATCTCCATCACAATTGCAGTCTCCATTCTATGGACAATTGCCCATAAAGAAAAAGGAGATAAAGGCAACGAATCTGGTGATGCTAGATTTGATTTAAGTAACGCTGGGACATGGTCACCTTTATTAATGGATTTCTTAAGTCTTGGATTTCTATATGTGTTCGTTCCAGCTATATTACCATTTCAACTTGTTGACCCACAGACTGGATATAAGATTGAATTAATAAACTTGTTTACTACGGCCATTCCAGCTATTGTTGTATGTACTTTAAATGCCCTTGGACAGGGTCCAGACAATAAATGGCGAGATTGTCACCGAATATGGCATATGTCATGGATATTATTCTTTATACCATATATATGTTGTATGGCAACTTGTATAATTACACTCCATTATCCAGACCATTGGATTGCCAAATTTGTACGAAGTGATAGCGTAGTTGTTGGTGTATTGACCATAACTTATATAACATGTGAAGAACTTTTAGAGGATATAGGATTAGCTGGAGTTGGTCGACAGGGTAGTGGTGATAAGACTAATGGAACTTTAGTATCATTTTCTGTTATGTCTTCTCTAACATTAATGACAATCACAATGTTCATCTCAGATGGATACCTCCAGACTTATAGGAAAGCTGATAGAGAGAATTGGCCAACACAAGGATACACGAGATATAGGGGCTTCAAATTCTGGTTTGGAAGTGGTATTAAAGTTGCTAAAAAGAATGTTAAAACTGCCTTTACACTTGACGTAAGAAAGACATTTTTAGAAAAGGCCAGTGTAACTGAATGAAGTTTAATTCGGTATGAAATACACAAAGGTACCGAAGAATTGTTTTCTGTCTTGTGTCGCCCCTAGGGGGATTGTCTCTTGTAGTTTGTATCTTACTGTATAATGTTTCTATTGTCACTGTATAAAGTTTGTAATTTTAGAGGTATAGGAATATGAAATTTAATGTTCCTCAATTTTCATTCAGTTTTTTTTAATTTTTAAATGTAGTTTTTAATTCTGTTTTCAAAAAATTTTAAATGTACCATATAATGCAGTTTTTAATTTTAATTTAATAAACAATTATTTATACATGTCTATTAAAGCGTCAGTTGATGAGCTTCTCATACACTCCAGGAGATTATCAATTTATGCAATGAGGATGTGAAAATTGAGTGTCCAATGAATAAAAAGAAGGATGAGAAGAAGAAGGCTGAGACTACTTGTGGAACTACTTCTTCTCAAGGAGAGTCTCAAGGTGGTCAACAGAATAATGGTTGTTGTATCAGTGGGTTGAATGGATCAAAAGATAGTATTGCAAATGACTATATTAAAGAGTTATTGAAAAGCGTAGAAATTAAAGATTGTAAATGTTGTGGTGAGAGTGAATACATGAAAAAATTCGTGGAGGAATCTATAAAATCTCTAAAGGAATCAGGGAAGCGGTTGATAAAGGAGATAGAGAAGATTCCGTTAAATGACAATGAAAATACAATTGAGGATGTAAAATTGTTAAAGGAATATACGCATCAAGTCCTGTGGTTTTTAATCTCTTATGTAGCAGTAGAAGAATATATATTAATATGCAACTGGTTGTGTAGACTTAAAGAGTATTTGTGCGAAATTATCAAATGTATACGGACTCAGGTAACTGGTGAAGGTAAAATGTGTTGTGGACACTTGAGTGACACTGAGAATAATGAGAATTGTATATGTAGAATATTTTGTAATATTATCTGTCTACTTATAAAATCTATAAATAGGTTACATGAACATAAAAGGGAGATTATTTTAAGGAAGAATGAACCTACTGCTGCTGATTGTGATTGTGAATGTTGTACTCAAACCAATGGAAGATGCAAAACGTGCACATGTGTTAAGAATGTACAAAAGATGGAGGATGAATTTTTTACGGTATCAACGAAATCGTTGGATAACATAAGATCAACGATTCTAATATTTTATGGTATGGAGAAGATGATTGGAAAGTATGAGGGATTATGTAACAAGGGCACTGATGGTAAATGCGCATGTAAGGATAAGTCTGATAAGTATGCAGAATGTCTATCATTATTTTCCGTATGTTTTAATATTCTGAAGGATCTTTCATCAATGAAGGACGGTATTCTACCCATGGCCGTCACGTGGTTATCAAATTGTTTGAAGTTTGTAGGTGAGAAAGTGGAGGTTGAGAAATGTCCTTTGGTCACGGATGCCGATTATCAAACTCGTAAGAATAATTATGAATGTAGATCCAAAGAGAATAAGGAAAAGGTTGATACAGTGAAGAGTAAATATGAGACGATGATTAATGCGGCTAAGGATTTGAGGAGTCTTCAGGGTGAAAATAATGTACAAAATGGTGGAACGAGTTGTAGTAATAATACAGCATGTACTACAACTACTGAAGGTTCAGGTGGTTCAACTTGTTCAGGTCAACCATGTAATTGCAAATGTGAAGAATGTACTTGTCCTAACAATCTCGATACAAAGGATGGCGTCTTCAATAAACTATGCGAAATGATGTGTTGCAATGGAACTACATGTACTTGTAGTAATGGTAGTCCTGGGAAGTGTAATTCTATATCCACATTTTGTAAGGAAGTAGACCATTTTATGACATTAGTGAAGGAGGTTAAGAAAAATGGAGCACCTGCACAAGAATCTACATCTACTCCCACTCCTCCAACATGTGAATGCAAGGAAAAGAATTGCGAATATTGTAAAACATGTCGCTTCATCAGACTCGTTGAGGAGTATACGAAGCAGTTGAAGGAGAAACATGAATGCAAGAGCGAGAACGGGTGCGAGTGTTGCAAAGAAGACACTGAAAACTGCCTAAAGGATGGATATAAGTGCGGTATAAGTCATGTAATGAAAATATATTACTTGAGAGTAATCTACCGATCTTGGGTCTCATCCTCTGTTATTCCGGGTTGACATTCTCTGTTCCTCCGGGTAGATTTATTGTTCTTAGGAGTTGAACATCTTCATTCTTCCGAGTATACATTATACCGAGGATGATCTACGGGAATCCGAGGGGAAGTAAGTATAGAAACTGACTGCAAGACCTCAAGTGGAACGGCGAGTGGAAGACAAAGCTGAACCTTTGGTGAGGTAACTTCGGGTGTAATGAATGGAAGATAAAGAATTAACTGGAGTGTATGATTATACTTGCTTTGTGTAAAAAACTATATTTAATAAATCGTGGTGTAAGTTATGTGGGAGTTGTATAGTAGAATTGATTGGACGATAGAATATAAAATAATGAAAATAATATATTAATAATTAATAATTTAATTAATTTTTATATATAAATATTTGTATATTATTAAAAATGATGGATTTTCAGAATAGAGTTGGTCATAAGACCGGTAGTGGCGCTCCTGCTAGTGCTCAAGATTTAGCTGCTGATAGAAGGGATAGATTACGTAAATTAGCATTAGAAACATTTGATTTAAGTAAAGATCCATATCTTTCAAAAAATCATGTAGGACAATTTGAATGTCATCTATGCCTTACAGTCCATAGTACAGAATCATCATATCTCAGTCATACACAAGGCAGAAAACATCAAACAAATCTAGCCAGAAGAGCAGCCAAAGAACAAAGAGATGGATTCAATATGCCTATGGCACCACCAACCACTTCATCCAAACAGGTTTGACCATATAACATCATTCACCCATACTCAACCTATTTCCACTTGAGATCCAATCCTTGTCTTTCCACTAGCCGTGGTGGCCTTTTCATTTACCTATCTCTAAAGAGTATAGCCACTCCCAGAGATCGTGACAGTGATGGAGTTAGTGATGTAACCTCGAGTGGAATCCGAGACGATCCATGGGAGTGGCTCTACTCTTTAGAGATAGGTAAATGAAAAGGCCACCACGGCGAGTGGGTAAGAGATTTGTATTGGACATCGAGTGGAGGTAAACATTTGTTGTAGACTTAAATTGATTTAAAACTATTTATAGAGTATATCGCGTGTTCAGTCAATAAGGATTGGTAGGCCTGGATATAGGATAACAAAGATGCGTGATCCAGATACTAATCAATATGCGTTATTATTTGAGGTTGAATTTCCTGAAATTGAAGGTAATCCTAGACATAGATTCATGTCAGCATTTGAACAAAAAATGGAACACCCACCAGATCCAAATTATCAATTTCTATTATTCGCCGCTAAACCATACGAAACAATCGGTATGTTTAACACAAGAAACCTATATTCCACTCGAGGTACTCCACCTGAGGTCCAATTCTACTCTGATCCCACTCGCCGTGGTGGCTCTTCCAATTACCTCCCCGTAAACGGTATAGCCACTCCCGGAGATCGTGGCGAAGAATCCGAGACGATCCATGGGAGTCGAGGTGAGGTAATTAAAAGAGCTGACGGCAGGACGACCTCAGGTGGAGATGGAATGAAGAGTAGTACTGGACCTCGAGTGGAACCCGTAGCTGATCTCAGGGAGTGGCTTTACCGTTTACGGGGAAGTAAATAGGAGAGCTGACGGCAGGATGGACCTCAGGTGCATTGTATATAATGTATAATATTGGCGTTGATTTATTATATAATATATAGCATTTAAAGTACCTAATTTGGAGGTTGACAATACTCCTGGGAAATTATTTTCACATTGGGATTTAAAAAATAAGGTTTATGTATTACAAGTTTATTTCAATGTAAGTTAATTATTATATATTTATATATTAATATTATATTTATAGAATAAAAGAACAATTAAACAATTACCAGCTTTACCACAACGTCCAAGTGTATATCAACATATTTCATCTAAATTATAAATCAAATAAATTCCCCCACCATTGGAAAAAATATGGGGGAAATAAATATGATAATATGGGGTTATATTTATTTGATTTTATATTAGTTAGGCAATATTTTTTGAATAAATCATCATGATAATTAATTGGTAGATCATACCAATTAAATATATCATATTCATTATTGATTAATTGATTAACCCAATTATAATTTAAATTATCTTCCCAATTACAATTATATGATCCTTTATTATACATTAAACAGAATTTATTTTTAACGATATCTAATAATAATATAGTACCATTATATTCATCTGTTAATGCCTTCATACCATTACCAATTTTATCACAATTTAATCGGGTCAATTGAAGATCAGTGGGGCCTTCAACAGTATCAATTCTATTTAGAATTTCCTTTTCCTTACTAGATTCCAATTCACCCAATTCTATAAGACATAATTTACCCCTCTTATAACCACGACATAATGCATCAAATGATTCAATATATAAATCAGGAGGTGGATATAATGTCTAAATTATATAATATAAAGAAGGTATTTCATCTGAGGCCTTCTCATTGCATGGGGCTCTCCACCTGAGGTCGTCCTGCAGACAGCTTCTCCACTCGAGGTCTTCCCACTAGGCGTGGAGCCTCTTCTATTTAGTTGTCCCTCCAGCTCCCATAAATCATCTACGGGTTCCACTTGAGGTCCAATCCATATCTCCACTTCCGCCGCGATCTACGGGAGTGGCTATACTCTTTAGAGATAGATAATTGGAAGAGCTGTCTGCAAGACAAGGAAAGGTGGATATAACCTCAGATGGAGGACCTCGAGTGGAAAATATGTTCATTGTGTTAAACATACTTTAAGTATAGAGTTTATGAATTTGACTACTTGATCGAGTTTGAGTTCTAGATGTTTGGCATTGATTAATTTATGGTCATTATAGTATAGAGCGAGTGGTTGATTGTTATTGAGATTGAATTTATTTAATTCTGTATCATTGGGTAAATATTTATTATTTGTAGTATAGACGAATTGGAATTGATATTTAAATCTTAATGATGCATACTTTAATACTAATGGTAAATTTTTACTGTGATAAAACACCAAAGTCGATTTATTCAAAGCTACACCTTCATAATCTTGTACCAAATTCGGGTAATACTCATAAAAATACTCCATAAAATACCCCTCATCAAATAATGCAGTCGTAGGAAAAAGCTATTTATATTTATATCTCAAACAAACATTTCCACTCGAGGTCCAATCCAACTCTCTTCGTCCTGCCGTCAGCTCTTCTATTTACCTATCTCTAAAGAGTAAAGCCACTCCCGGAGATCGTGGCGAAGGTAGGGTAAATTTATTATTATGCGGCAAGTGGGGATATATAACCCTATAACCCTATAGTTACCCTATAATTCTATAATGGACCGCCACGATCTCTGTGAGTGGCTATACTCTTTAGAGATAGGTAAATAGAGAAGCCACCACGGCGAGTGGAAGAGAGGCAGATTGGACCTCAGGTGGAGTACCTCGAGTGGAATATAGGTTTCTTGTGTTAAACATACATCATATTTCCCATCGGATGCGAGCATGAATACGGCGGGATAAATTCTATTTATTGTAGATATTGAATAGATTTACTTACTGTACATTAAGTGGTAATTTCTTAACTAATTTCTTATGTATTAATGCATTTATTCTACCAAATTTGGCATAATTACCAAGTTTTTTAGCTATAAATGGGGGTATTTATATGGTGGAAATGGGGCAAATGAAAATACCATAATTATTCCAATGTGCGGCGAATGATTTGGATGATTTACATTCATCAGAATAAACTTGTATCATCCAAAGATTATCAGAATTTTTAACAAGACTAGAATATAAATATATATTAAATTTAATAAAATTTTAAACATACAATTTATAATTATCGGGTGTTATATTAATAGTATCTGATGGTATAACATCTACAGTTAAACCTTTAGTTTTATCATAAAGTTCTTTTAGATATGGATTAACTATAGAATTTATAATATCCAATTATAATAAACATACGTATAATTTTATAAGCTTCTTTTATTTTAAGAAATTTATCAACACATTCTGGACAATCTTTATTCTTATCTGGATGCCTATTAAAGATTTTATTATTATATATAAAAAAATTACAACCAACCATTTCAATGATAATTCCCTATACTTTGCCTTAATCTCAGAAGGATTAGAATCCCTCTGTACACCCAAAATCTCATAAATATCACCAACCTCAATAAAATTACTACGCATTATATATGAATCACCCAAATACTTCAATAAAAATATAACTATATATATATAATTAGTCAATAGAATGAATACTCCACCTGAAGTCCAATCCACCTCTCTTCGTCCTGCCGTCAGCTCTTTTATTTACTTCCCCCTCCGCTTCCCTGAGATCAGCTACGGGTAGTACACTTCCACCTGAGGTTATAAATCTAATCTCGACGAGATACGATTAAAGTGACGGAATTCATGTTTGTGGAAGTATCTCAATCAATATGAATTGGAATGAAGTGAGGATGAGTAAACTCAGTACAATCAACAAATTCCTTTTCAATGAAGTATTGAGATTTAGAATTCATTCAATGATGATTGAGAAATCTTCATGAGTTTCCCCAGAAATTCAGGATTTCCTTCAAATTTTGAGGTAAAATGAAGTTTTGAAATTAGTGAATATGACCTCAAGTGGAAGTGGAACCCGTAGCTGATCTCAGGGAAGCAGAGGGGGAAGTAAATAAGGAAGGCGCCACGCCTAGTGGACAGACCTCAGGTGGAAGTGAAATGAAGAGTAGATTGGATTTCAATCGCATATTCTATCGTGGTTAGAACATACCTATGATAATGACTAGTATACCGGTAAATATATCATTCTTTTTGAAGAATTTTGGTATACTGGTGAATTTAAAGCCTCTATGACTGGTACTCTTGGACGATTTAGATTTGGTATTCTGAAAAATTATGTAACGTGGATATATTTATGGCACCTGTGTGACATCTTTGCCTCTTTTCCTAAATTTTATAGTCATAAGATAATAATTAACATGTATTGGACGAACCTATGTGTTAACTCCATATTGGTGTCGTGACGAATAGAAATTTTAGACACTGTTATAATTTTATGGTTTAATTAGACAAACACAATGGACATTACTTCTTTCCATAATAATAATCCTTTAAATTTAATTAATATACATCAATGGGTATGTAAATTTATACTGTATGTCTTAGGTTATATCCTACACCTATAATAATATCATCCACATAATAGACATTAAAAATTAGAAATATCATTTATAAATAATGTCACATAATACATGAGGAATTTTATAAATTTATCAAATTTATATTCTTATGATAATATTTCTTGTATTATTAATACAAATTACCTCTGGTCTAAGGTATAATAATAGATTCCATTATGCCATTGGTATAAATCGCAATAATTTAGTGAAAAATAGATTACAAAATGTATAACCATTTCAATTTTATACAGTGAACATTCATTTTCTATAGGAACTGATACAATTTAAAAAGAATCCACCACCTCAATGTAAATTAGACGTCTATGGTAGTAATAATGACATATGGATCGTAACATGGACTGGATTACCAAAAACAATCTATGAAGGTGAAGTATATCGCTTAAAGATTATGTTCCCTAAAGATTATCCACTAAAACCACCAACTATATACTTTCTTCAACCTGGTATTAAGTGTATATAACTATTGTCATTTTCATCCATTCAGCACCCGTTCATGCACATGTGTACTCCAACGGAGATATATGTATGAGCATCCTTGGTACAGACTATCTACCCACCGCCTCTATATCAAGTTTTGTAATCTCCATCATCTCAATGCTCTCATCCGCCAAAGAAAAACGATTACCCATCGATAACCATTTACGTAAGTTGATAAATTTCATAAATGAACATTAATAATCGATAACTACCTGAGGTTATAGTCTTGTCTTCCATTCGCTTCACTGTTGGTCCTGCAGACAGCTTCTCTATTTACCTATCTCTAAAGAGCAGAGCCACTCCCAGAGATCGTGGCTAGGTTGAGTAGATAACCTCAAGTGGATTACCCGAGAACGATCTCAGGGAGTGGCTATACTCTTTAGAGATAGGTAATTGGAAGAGCTGTCTGCAAGACCAAGAGAGTTGGATTGTAACCTCAGGTGGGTAGCTGATGTGTGGATATTGTGTTATGAATCTCGGTGATAATCTCTTGATATTATAAATATATTTTTGTAGATGCTGATTTGCCACCTGGATCAACGGATGTACGTTACATGTACCATGACGATAAATGTTAATATAATGGACTGTATATAATGATTATTTTATTTTATTGTATATGTTATTTATTATATATTAATGTATTGTGTGTAGAGGATGATATAAATCATGTAGTTAATAAAACTATAAGTGGTTTAGGTGAGGTAGACTAATGATTTATTTCAATATTATATAGAATATCTCGGTTGTGGTTATGATGCCTTGAGTAATGACAATTCAGAAGTTGAGTATGGTATAAATATGAATTATAAAGGACCAGTAATTAAATTTCATTGGTCTAATGATATAAAGAATTTGAATAATACATTAGACTGGGTACATCCAATTGATACATTTATATATAATTATCCTAATTGTAATATTAAATCAGAAGTATATTAGCACTATATAATCAAATTATAAATTATAGATTACATCATCTGATATATCAACTAAAATTAATTCTAATATAACACTTAATATTATTAATGGGGATATTGAGAATAGTAATAATAATAATATAAATAATATTAAAGATAATTTAATTAATACTGTATATTGTTCAAGTTATATTACAGGTACTATATTTAATAGTAATAGGTATATCTATTATAATATAAATATGTTAATATCTATTTTATAGTGACTTTACTAATGAATTTATAAAATCATTATATAATATTAAAAAAATAATTAAAAAAA
>JAIQCW010000231.1:0-67085 GCA_020283715.1 Cytauxzoon felis
GATAATAGTAGATTATTTCATGAAAAGACATCCGTATTTGAAGAAAAGACTAGGCTATTCGATGACAAGCCATCAGTATTTGAGGAAAAGAGTAGGATTTTTAGTGATAAGATGAAACGTCCAATATTTAATGAAAAGAAGACGACGACAACGACTACAACATCATCATATACATCTAATTTTATGAATATACAAAAGAGTATATGGAATGATGAGATAAATCTTAAATTACAATGGCAATATATGGATCCACATGGTATTATACATGGTCCATTTCCATCAGAACAGATGCATCAATGGTATTTAAAGAATTTTTTTCCACAAAATTTATCAATGAGATATAATATTAATATGCCATGGATACAATTTAAGGATTTATATCCACCAAATACAATACCTTTTAAATCACTACCAAAAGGTTATAATATGGATATACCAACAATACCACATAATATAACACAATTATCTAATGTACATTGGCAATCTTATATTAAAGATGATAATAATGATCGTAAAAATTATTATGATGAATTAAAACATAATAATTTATCAAGAATAACAAGTAGGGAAAGTATATTTAATAATAATAATAATAATAATATGGAAGATGGTAATAAGAATATATTACAAACAGTTGATGATAATAATAAAAATAATAATAATAATAAAGAATCTATAGGATGGAAAAAATCAAATGATGTTGCTGTAAGTTCATTATTAGAGATTATGGAATTACAAAAAAAACAAAGTATATTAGAATCTATAAATTTATCTGAAAAAAATAAAAAGACTATACAAACTGGATGGAATTTTAATAATGATAATACACACACTGAATTATCTGAAGAATTCCCTACACTTGGTACTAATGTTAAAAATACTAATAATAATAGATCTAAAGGCACATTCTCTAAACAAATTACTATGCCACTCGAAAAATTTATTGAAAAAACAACCACCAATATCTCTGGTATACAATCTAATCAAACATTTGCTAGTAAAGTACTCGGTAATAAATAATTTAATATTTTGCATTATATTAATACTTGAAATTTCTACATGTTGTAATATTATACCCTGTTCTCAGATGTTAGACATTTACTTGATGATTGATGTTAGATGTTAGACGTCAGATGTTTACTCGATGATTGATGCTTCTCTATTGTAGTCCACCTTCAATCTCCTTGTACTTTTCAATCTTCGATCTTCATTCTCCACCTTCAATCTTCATAATTCTCTATTATACTTCTTCATGGTTTGTCTTAATAGTTTCATAGATTCAACATCCTAATAATTCAAAGTATAAAATGTTAAATAAATAAACCCTTTTATAATTAAAAGTTTTTAATAATGCGATTTCAGGTTTAGTATCCTTTTCACCCTCGGTGAATACTAAAAGAAAAAAATTATCAACTAGAAAAAAAATAAATACCCCTCTCTTCTTTATCAATCTAATAATTATAAAGAAAATTTTTAATTTAACAATAAAAAATTACCTTTTTAGGCCATGGTATAACATAACCAGATTTTTTAGATACACGTACTATAAATATACATTATTTAAATACTAAATGATATACATGGTTTATTATCATTGCTATATCGTATTGATACCCTAGTACCACAACTATAATATTCAATCATTTATTATAATAATTTTATTAAAAGACAACCAGAGGTTACCTCTACTATAGGTCCAACCTCTATTCGTCCTGCCGTCAGCTCTCCACCTGAGGTCCAATCAAACTCTTCTTCCACTCGGCGTGGAGCCTTCTTCTAAATACCTATCTCTAAAGAGTAAAGCCACTCCCAGAGATCGTGGCGGAAGTGAAGGTGGAATGAAGTGCAGTACTGGACCTCGAGTGGGACCCGCAGCTGATCTACGGGAAGCGGAGGGGAAGTAAATAGAAGAGGCACCACGCCTAGTGGAAAGACCTCAAGTGGAGAAGCTGACGCCAGGATGGATCTCAGAAGAAGATGTAGAAGGTATTGAATGGACTTCTTATGTACTGTAGACATACTTGAGTAATGGATCGATTAGTTGTACATTGGAGTAGTGGATTTTTTTTTCGATTTGGACAAGTTGTGAATTAACGATTAATTTCCTCTAGATTTTATATGAATGATTAGATATTATTGATTAAAGTACCATATTACATCCTTTAACTTTAACTTGATTACGTAATTTATCACACATTAATACTTCATTGACTTTCCCTTTATCTTTACCACTTATAACAATTACCTTTAGTATTAATATGAGATGTTGATGAGAAGTATGTAGTATATAAAAAAATCTCTAGTGTAACATCAAGTTATACTATTAAACTTTTAGACATTATCATCCTTCCTCACCAATTCTTCATTAAACTTACCTTATCTCCTGGTCTTATTTTCCAAAATTTAATTATATTTCTTGGATGTACAATTTTTGCTCCTCTAATTGAGATTAAATTATATAAATGTTCATGGATAACATGTACATTATTAATTATATGCGATGGTAAATTAGAAAATATAAACATGTTTATATAGAAAAAAAATTTTTTAAAAATAGATTAAATGTGCTTAATCCCCTGGAAAAGGATTAATAGCTATATGTGGTATCTGAGGTTTATTAATTATTTTATCACGATAATCTCTATTCTTGGGTAAGGTACATTGACGACCTTTAACAAATTCACCGCTCATTGTTGGCATAGTCTCTAATATTGTTTTAGATGAATGTTTTCTATTCTTTGTATATGAATCATCACCTATATCTTCTGTTAATCTTTCATCATCATCAATTGGATTACCATTAATTTTATCCTTTAATAATGCACCTTTACTTGTAGATTTACCACCAATAGCAAAAAATCTCTTAATTTTAAATCCAATATTAATAAAAAATGCCTTTATACGTGAAATTATTGGATTACATGTATGATCATCACGGTTGTTATTACATTGTGGTGATTTAGGATTTGTATTTATAGATGTTGGTGATGATGGTGTAACATAAGAAGTCTTTGAATATTTATTAGTAGAACATATTATATTATTACATATATAATAATTTGTATTCTTATCATTATCATCATTAGACATCTCTGATGATGATCTAAATGGATCATCAATTACTATATTTTTTCTAAATCCTGGATGTATTGATAAATCTGGTACCCATTTTATATTATCTGTAGTCTTATTTAAATTATTATCATCCTCAAATGGATCTATACCTTGAAATGGTATACCTTTTTCTCGAGAATTATTAATCAACATAACATCATCTAATATCACCTTTCCATTCACTTCATTATTATTTTCCTTATTATTACTACTACTCTTCTTACGCTTTATATCTGATTTTGTTGCTGATCCATTGGACCCACCTGCTACTTTAATCGTAGTATTATACATATGACCCATAATATCTAAACCTCAGAAACTATCAACTCTTGTTCCAGAATATTTTACGATAATCTTTTATTTATTCAAAGAATAATAAAGAAAATATCAATGAGTTCGGTATGAAACGTGGTAGGTCGACATATTTGAATGATATCAATACACCTATTACGACAATCCACTCTATAAATTCCTCAGTCATAGAGATAATATATTAATATCTTAAAATTAACTAGTTTCACAAATGCAAATAATTAAATATTAAATAAGCAAATACTGTACTCGATAAATTTACAACTTTGCCATGTGAGGTTACCCACCCAGTAATCCACCCTCACCAGAAATTGAAACTCAGATATATGGGCGCAAAATCTCTCTGTATACTATATGTATATTTAACATTTTAAAGTCAATTAATTTCATATAATTATAATGTAATAGACTCATCTGCTCAATTTAACACCCATCATTCCCATTTAATGCTGTAAGATGCTCAGTCCATTAAATACTTCAACGTCACTTATAATTACATAATTTATAATTTTTTACACATAAATTAATGTCAAACGAGCGAGATTTATCTGAATTGTCTGACGCTAAGTTTCAGGAGCTGATTGCGACGTTGCAATATTCATCGTTGAAGGCGTCTAATCTATCATCTAACGTGGCTATGGCATTTTTATCTAATATACCATGTGACGTTAAAGTTGAGGTGAGTATAGTTATGTTAATTGATAGCACACTTGATTTAAATAGAGTAATTTATTGATAAGTAATGACGATTTCGATCTTAATTGTATAGAATATTATGAAGATGATAAAAATATAGTTGGTGATGAAGATGTGATGGATACGAATGCTATTCAAGTTTGTCATCATAATTCTCCACCAGGGATAGTTACTTATGGTAAGAATACTAAATCATCATATGCAAAGAGATGTGATAGTATTCGTTTGAAATTATTTTCAAAGCTTGGTAATTTATGTAAAAGTAGAATAGATAATGGGAAATTATCAATAGCGAATGCTGAAAAGAGAACTAAACGAGAGAGATTTTATATATCATATGCTGATCTTATGGTTCCTAGTTCATATGGTTATGATCCAGAATATTTAAATATACCATTATATGGTCGTAGAAAACGTTCACCTGATGATATAAGATTTTCATCAATTGATGAAATGCGTTGTGAGACACCTACTGGTGATCATATAATTATACCATTACCATTTGAATCTAATGAATTATTTAGACAACGTCATCCATGGCTTGATTCTACATTATCTCTATCTAAATTATGGTAATTCTTTTTTTTATTCCCATTGAATTATTTTTATTCTTCTAGTCGTATAAAGACAGGTTTACTTGCATTACCTAGTGTTGTTAAACATTTGGATCCATCTACATCTGCAATTGCATGGACATTATTTGAAAGGTTAAATAATATAAATTATTTTATTAATATAATTTTAATATAGATTAGTTATTTTAGGATTCATTAATAAATCCAATCGCAAAATTTTTTTCAGCAACATGCTTAATATTGGCATACAAATTCAATCAAGATTTTGAATCTGATGTCATTAATAATATTATACATCATCTTACTAGGGAACGAACCCTAGATGCTAAATTAATATTTTCCTATGAAATGAAGGTAATTTTTTTTTATTTCATCCATGCATCTTCTTTTAGATTTTTACATTGTTAGATTTTTCCCTCAAACTTAAATATCGTTATATACAAAATCATATCCATCAATATTTAGATTTATATGTAGGTTTAAAATTGGAAATTATTTTCATCTCGTAGAATATTTCATTTTTCAATCTCTATGATACTCCAGAATCCACCTATTTTGATATGGATACAGCACTAGATGCTTTGTAATTTTATGATATGTAATTATTTATATGAATCTATTACTATACTATACAGTCTGTATACTTTACATCAGTTAGTAGTTGTATAGTATATAAAAGGAAAAAATTATAAAATTAAGGCCCCATAATATTAATAATTAATGGGGTATATAGGGTTTTTTAACCCCATTATTATATATTGCATTTGTAGTGTTTGCGTGTATAGTATATTCTTGATCCATACTGACATTACTACTCCTAACATCTTTACACCATGCACCCTCTTCACACTGTCATCACTACTCCTCCAACCTCTTCATACTTCATTGATAATAGGTCGTATTTGATTAATGAATGATGGATCATTGAATCGATGTTGATTATGTAATTTAAGCCAAGGATGTTCAAGCATAATAGAAGCAGATGGACGATTATTAGGATCTTTAATAAAACATTTATCAAGAAAATCTTTAAATTCAAATGATAAATCAGAAATATAAAGTTTACCAAATTTATTAATCCAATATTGATCCCAATTATAATTTTGTATACGATAAAGTATTTTATCCAAATTTTCATCAGTAGTTGTACCAAATGGGGCAATACCAAAATATAATTCAAATGCTAATACACCAAGACTCCATACATCACTTTTATGATTAAATAAACCAAATTTATTATTATTATATTTTTGTGCACATTGTTCAGGTGACCAATAATCATAAGTACCTCTCATATGATTAATATTTTTATTATTATCTAATTCAATATGTTCAGATAAACCAAAATCAGCAAGTTTACAACTATTATTATGATCTAATAATATATTCTCTGGTTTAATATCCAAATGTGCGATATGTTTATCATGACAAGTACGTACAGCCCAAGTCACCTCAAATAAAATCTCACATACACGTACCTCTGTTAAACGTTCATTCCTTGTCAAATAACCAAATAAATCACCATTATGACAATATTCCATCACCATAAATATCATCGTCTTTGTAGCAAACCAAGTATATAAACTATAAAATAATAAAAATTATATTACAATAACAAACCATGCAATATTAGGATGACGTAAATGACTATGTAACTCTATCTCACATTTAAACATCGATTCCTGTCCACTCCTATATATACATTATATAAATAACCCGAAAGCGATCTATGGGAGCTGGAGGGAGATATAAATAAAAAAGGCACCACACCTAGTGGACTGTGTAGTTATCCACCTGATTTCAGTCCTGCCGTCAGCTCTCCACCTGAGGTTACAACCTTATCTTCCACTAGGCGTGGAGCCTTCTCTCAATTACCTATCTCTAAAGAGTATAGCCACTCCCGGAGATCGTGTCGATGGAGAGGATAGTGATGTAACCTCAGGTGGAAGTGGAATACCCGAGAACGATCTCAGGGAGTTTGAGGGGGAAGTAATTAAAAGAGCTGACGGCAGGACGACCTCAGGTGGAAAGCTGTCTGCAAGACGGAGAGGAGAGGAGGATGGATGTAATAGTTTATTAGAGTGATGAGTTAAAGCTTTATTCTTTTCTTCCCTAGGTTTCTTCTCAATATCAATCAACATACCCTACTAATTGTACTTTGGAGATGCATTTGAGTACGCAGATGAATCCGGTTCTACGTTCTCTGGCTAGAAAGACTTGACCATGTGCTCCATCACCCTATGTGTAAGAAAATAATTAATTAATTGAAACATACAACTAAACCACCGATATCAAAATCATCTAATGAAAATTTTAATGAATGAACACTACCCTTTGTAGATATATCACAAGCGGCAGCTGTTAATCTTGAACAGCTATACTGTGTATCATTAATATCACCATTATTGAGATTATCATGGCGTTTTGCCAACACATATCCATTCATACCATTAGTATTAAATCTAAAATTCATTTTAACAAACAATTTATATCAATTAAATACAACATCACCATACACATTTTCATTTGAAGCCACCTATTCCCACGACCAATATATTATTATAATGTAAAATGTCTACATATTTCCCAAAATCTTTGAAAAATAAGGTAAAATCTACTGTTTATTATCGCAAAAATACATTATTTAAATCGTTATTTCGACCTGAGCCATCATTATTTGAAGGTGTTAAAGTCAATCCTACATTGTATAGAGGATATCCAGTATTTGATACAATTTTTGATACATTGAATAAAAAAGCTAGTGGATTAAGAAAATATAAAATTAAATCTGAGAAATTACAAGTAAAAACTGATTATAATTTGGAGAATTATCATGAAATGAATCATAGATTCCGATTTGAATTGAATGGGATATTTAATGGTTAGTTTATATCTATACTCTATTTCATAGAGATTTTTTTTAGAAAAATCATTCGAATATGAATTACAATCACATTGTAATCAATTATTTCTTGTAGGTTGGATTAAATGTCGTAGGAAATTTTCAATTGGACATGTATGTCTAATATTAATAATAAATAATAATTAATATATTAGTTACAAGGTAATGTCATTTCAACATCACAAATGAAACGTTGGATGGAATTATGTCATACTAGACATGCTAAATTCAATCGTATATATTTTTATGATGAGAATTATGCTATACCAAAATTAGATTATAGGTAATATTATATAATTTATATTATATCTATCTAGTGATTTAACAATAGTAAGAGATTATCGTAAACCACATAAAAAAATGCAACATGAACAAAATGTATCTTTTATATAATAATATTTTTTAATATTCATTAAATCAGATTAAACAAAAGAAGCAAATTTTTAATTTATTGACATAATACTGAAGCTAAGTGAATAATACGCCTCCTTGCATAATGACAATATAATTCAATCGATAATAATAATATAATCACAATCGTTAATATAATCCTTGCCCATAATGGTGTCTCACATATACTAAATATAATATAACATCTATAAATTAATAACATACCCCTTTTCTATATTCAAATATTTAAATAACCAAACATTACAATTTGGATTTATACAGTAATTGATCGCTGGCTCATAAACTTGATCACCACTACAACAAATTATAATACAATAATTTATAACATACACGCATTTCTTCTGTGGAGTACATGAAGAATAACCATAATCTGAAGATGACCTCTGAGATAAACCCAATTTATAACCTTTTGTATCCACAATAACCAATAATGATTCCAAAACTAAAATATACAATAATATTTATATATAATTTTTATAACATTAAAGAATGATCATAATATCATATACTCGTCTTGCAGAAGACTCTCCACCTGAGATACAAGCACGTTGCATTCTCTTGCAGAGAGCTCTTCTATTTACCTATCTCTAAAGAGTATAACCACTCCCGGAGATCGTGGTGGTGCTGAGTACATGACCTCGAGTGGAATACCCGTAGCTGATCTCAGGGAAGCGGAGGGGGAAGTAAATAGAGAGGCCACCACGGCTAGTGTAAGGACCTCAGGTGGAACAGCGAGTGGAACGATATTACGATTGTACAACGGATGGAAAGAATGGAAGGACAGGGGGTGTATGAAGGTAGAAGTGTATGACTAACCTTTATATCCGAATCTGATGGGTGGTATAAGTGTATATGGTGTGGGTTCATGATTATCTGGTAGGATGTATAATTTCTTTTTACCATCTTCTTCAACGATAAGATTTTCAATTGGGATTAAGATTTTATCATTTCCAAATTGTTGAAGTTTAAATTCAAGTGCTGGTAATGAATGTAATTGAACTTCATCTTTAATATAACAGTATCTTAATGTATTTTTATTAGAAAAACATGACTCATGTACAGGTAAATATGTCATTATAGTCAACCAAAAATTATTAGGCAGTACTAAAGCTTCAGATCTATAATATATATGTGAAATCGACACAAGAAAATAATATAATACAATTAATTATACAATAATATAATGTACTAGGTCCATTATTTGTCTTGCAGACAGCTCCTCCACTTGAGGTATTCCACTCGCCGTGGTTGCTTTCCTTATTTACTTCCCCCTTCGCTTCCCTGAGATCAGCTGCGGGTACTCCACTGGAGGTTACAATCACTAATTTCACTTCTTCATTTTTAACCTCAAAATTTGAAGGAAATCCTTAATCTCTGGGGAAACTCATGGCAATATCACAATGAATATTGGATGAATTTCTGATCTCAATACTTCATTGAAAAGGATCTTGATGATTGTATTGGAATTACTTAACCTCACTTCATTCTGTATTGTCTTCATTGAGATATCTTAACAAACATGAACTTCGTCACTTTAGTCGTATCTCACCGAAATAAGGTTTTTAACCTCAAGTGGAACCTGGAAGCGATCTACGGGAGCTGGAAGGGGAAGTAAATAGAAAAGCTGTCTGCAAGACGACCTCAGGTGGAACGGCGAGTGGAAAGACCTCAGGTAGAATGGCTAGTGGAAGGAGAGAAAGAAAATATTGATTAAACATCATGTTTATGACATTTGTAGTTTAAACTTGATTTACTCCTGATTTGTGTTAAACGTACGTGGTATCGATGATAGCTTCCCAATTGGATGATGTTTTACCAAAGACTTTAACATTGCATAATTCGAGATCATAAACGGTGAATTCTAATAGAGAATTATTATATATACCATCCATTTGTCTTCTTTCTGACCAAAGAATATTGAAATTTTTGAAATAATTTGCATTTAAATAGATACGATTAGTTGATCTATAATTATTATGATGGATTAAATAAATGAATTAAATATACCCATTCTTTGTTCCATTAATATCTAAGGAAAAGAATCCATCATGTGCATCTAACATTTCTGACCATATTGATCTATCACGGCATGTCATATGGATTCCTATATGTATAGATTATGATATTATATTATGATATAAAAACATACCTGCGATACCGAATACACCATCAGTATTCTGTAATAATCTTAATTTATCACTTTGTTCATAAAATGTAGCAAGTTTAATTGGAGCTTTACCAAAAGATGAATTAGTTAATTTGAAAGTACCATCAACAACTATGGATTCATTACCTTCAAGGCAATAAATCTCATAATCTAATCCATCAACTCTTAAAATAACTTTACTATATAAATAGAAATAATTTTAAAAATATAATATATTATTATAAACATACGAATTTTCTTGTATAGTTTTACGTGAATTGACTTCTTTACATTTAAATACTGAATCACCAAGAAGACACATTTCTGTATTATTACACCATATAGCTGTCTTTGATTTATTAGCTATATAACAATGATGATCATTATCATGATGAGAGCATATCTCTTTATCATCTTCAAAAACTACAACTCCACAAAATGTTGTAGATAATGCCAAAAGTAAATTTTGATCACCAACTGCAACATTTAAGCAGTAACCACTGCCATTAACATAAGATAAATCTATATAATCATTATATACATCTGTAGAATCATCATGTTGAGGTTGAACGCCTTCATGTGAATCATTTATATAAGAAGACGATAAAATATCATCATTAGAGTAAACTACTCCTAATAATAAACTACAAAATATCCATAAGAATGTCATATAATATACGACCATTGTTTACTCATCTTTATAAATCCAATATAAAATAATGTCCCACTAATATAGTCATAGGGCAATAGTAATTTAATGTTGAGTATCAATAAATATAAGCATAATCTTATTATATAATTTCTAAGGATACAAATTAAAATTTTGCTCTGTAAATCAAATGAATTCGCTCTTACTGGCATTTCCATTATAATATCACATTAAAACATAGGAATCTCACTATAACCTAAACAATTCTTGAATTAGTGAACAATAATCAAATTTTAATCATTACAAGATATCTAGAGGTTTATTATTTTTCTTGCAACCTCTACATAACATTCATCGTGTACCATTCTGAGGTGTATAATGTTCTAACCACCTTACACTTCAAATCCAACAGTTGTAATTTTATCATATATATATCTTTATACTTGTACTATATTCACAAACAATGCCTATATTATCGTGTAAATTATTAAAAGTGGCATTTACTGTACGATACACGTCTGTACATGAATCTATAATTATAGATTTAAAGATGATGTCTTTGTCGTTAAACTTGAATCCGTCTATCCATATATAATTATATTCATGTTACAATATATTAATTGACGTAATTTTAAAGGTAATTCTATATGATGTTTAGTATTGCGTTAGAAACTAAGGATCCTGTTGTTCAGGTGAGTGTTTTAGATAGGTCTGATGGCGCAGAATTGGATAATGCTGTAGATGTTGAAGCACCTGTACAAGTTGAGGAGATAAAATCTGAAGAAGTTGTGGTTCCTGAAAAGACGAATGTAGATTTGGTGGATGATTGTCATGCGTGTAAAACACCTATAGGAGAGTACATTGTGAATATAAGAGGGTATATAATCTTATGTATTTTATTTATATTGCAATTGACACCTGTTTTAACAAGATTTGTATTTAAATCAACGACTTTGGCAACAGGTGCTAATCCTGGATCATTTTCTGGTACTCATTTGAACAAGGTAGGATATTCTTTGGGATTTTTGGTGACTATATTTATATTATCATCTGATATTTTTGAGGTTATAAGGTTAATACATCGTTTATTTTCATCTGATGAGAAAAAATTGCAACGTGGTCATAAAGTTGTAGATAATTTGGAATCTATAGAGGGTACAGGTAATAAAATCATATTAGGATATGGTCTTTTTAATTGGACAACTAGATCATTAAATAGTGATGATACTGAGTATTCATGGTCTAAATGGTTTAAGAATGCTACTAATTCGGAATTATCATTAAATTTTATATATGGTTTTAGATGGATAATATCTGGAACAATATTGCTTGTATATCAATTGTATTTATTTTTAAATGTATTTTTAGATAAGAATTGGACTAAATTTTATCATTTGGAGACTGTTCATTTTCTTAATGGTTTGGGTGGTCCATTATTTATAGCTTTATGGTTAAAGGTGTTGTATAATTTTATAAAGTTGATATTTATATCATCTAATGCTTATATTAAATCTAGATCGGATGAATTAGATAGTAATAAGATTAAAGCTGATAAACCTATTTATATATTTTTAAAGGATGAATGTCCATGTAAATATGTAGTTGATAAAGATTCTAGTGTTAAGAAGTACTATAGTAATTCTATAAGATTCCATTCAGATTTCAGTAAGCTTTGTAAAGGGTACTTTTTATTTTGTTCCGGTACTATTGTTGTAATGTCAGCCATTACCTCTATATTAACATTACACAGTGCGCATTTCGTTTCTACATGATTTATATACATTAATGATTGAATGAAGGATGATGACGGTTCAAGGGCATCAGTAACTTCCCTTTCTGTAAGATATAAGGGAAGTGATTTCAGTAACCTCCCTTCATATAAAATATGGAGGACGAAAAAAAAATTCAAGCCACATGGGCTTTATATAAATGGTAGTCGAGTATAAATAAAAACTCTTTTAATATAAATGTACAATAAATTTTATAATGTTTTCTTTACAATTTAATTATATATAATTAATTAATTTAATAAAAAATTTCCAAGTTGACTTGAGTCTAGTCTTGATGTAGACATGACTTGTATAGTCTAGTGTAAAATAATTTTTTATATATTAGCCACATAAAAATTCTAATATAAAAAAAATTTTCCTCTTTATTTCAGTGTATACAATTCCAAGATTCTATAAATTATTAGCCCAAGACTCATTACATGCTCCCCAACATCAATCACTTCTCTCTAGATTATTATACTACCTTCTAACTCGACTATTTCGAGTTGAAGGATAACGAATATTTGTATAGAGTCATGAAGTTAATACAGACTCTATATACAGACCTTATATACTTCTATACATTATCAATATAGAGCTGAAGGATAACGAATATTTGTATTATAGGATGATACTGGACATTTATATAGACCTCCTTCACTTCTTTTATACATTATCAATATAGAGGTAAGATGTCAATAATAATCTGCATCCAATTACAACAATCTTCACTTTACTCCATTGAATTCCTTCACTTTCTTCGGAGAAATTTCCTCGTTCCTCTATCTTTTCTTTTTTCTTTCTTTTATTTCCCTCTTCGAGGAATATTCCTCACTCACCACTTCAATTGAAGAATTTTCTTTCCTCGAAGAATTTTCCTTCCTCCTCTATCTTTTCTTTTTTCTTCCTTCTTTTATTTCCATCTTCGAGGAATTTTCCTCTATCCTCTGTTACTATACATTGAAGAATTTTCCTCCCTCGAAGAATTTTCTTCCCTCCTCACTTCTTCGGAGAATTTTCTCTTCACTTCGTTCAGAAATTCCTTCCTCATTTCATTCGGATCTTCGTTCCTCGGAACTCCGCTTCGCTCCGTTACCTCCGCTCCGCTTCGGTACATTAAAGATGGGTACAGAGTACGTGAGGTTGGTGGATAAATGTGTAGCATGTACTACAGCATTGAATAGTCATGTATCGAATATGGAATCATTTGACATGTTAATATATCTCTTCATGGCTAAATCGGCGGTTATATTTTCAAGATTTACAAAGACTACAGAGATATCTCCATTAAAGGATCCTACAATACATTCAAATTTTTTATATATTTATATATATCTATTGGGTATAGCGATTGGATTAATATTGATAATATCGGAATTTTTTGAATTTATAAGGGTTATAATGATAATATATTATAAAAGATATAATAAAAATATAGATGAAGATAATACTATAGAAATAAGATCAAATGGTATGATAACATTATATAAAACAAGAATAAAATTTATAAGATGGGATACTAGAAATATATATTTAGAAAAAATACAACCTATACAATGTTTTAAATGGTTTATAAAATCATCAGATATGGAACGTGTATTACATTCAATGTTAACATCTAGATCATTATTTGCTAGTTATGCTATAATATGTACATATATAATAAAATATATATTATTATATAATAATAATAAATTATGGGATATAATATTTTATTATTTTACAATACAAGAATTAAATGGTATGGCTATAGGATTATTATTAACATTAATTATAAAAATTTTATATAATATTATAATATTTATTATATATTTAATTAATAATAATTTATATAATAAATATTTTATAAATAATAATATAATAGATTTTCCAATCTTTATATATCTTAAAGATGGTTGTCCATGTAAATATATTATTAATAATGAACATAAATTAAAAAAATATTATTTTAATTCAACAAATACACATGCATTATATAATAAATTTTATAAATTTATAAATCTATTTATATTTATTATTATTACTATATTTATTTTTATAGAAATTATTATTATATTATTTAATATTATTAATATATAAATTCTAATGGAAATTCATTAATTAATAAATCATTCTCATATAATTCTTTAATTATATCATAACCACCTATTAAATTACCCTATAATTTTTATTCTAATCTAATTATTATTATAACTTACTTTAATATATAATTGTGGATATGTTGGCCAATTTGAATAACGCTTCAATTCTTCACGTAATTCTGGATCATCAAATATATTATATGATTCAAATTTTATTCTACATTTATTCAATATATCAACTACTGCTCTACTAAAACGACAAAATGGATCCGTCTTGTCACCCTTTATAAATAATAATACCGGATTATCATTCAATAACTTTTTTATTCTATCCACAGTATCCAATTGCGATTTATCTCTACACCAACCCCTAACAAATACAACCAACATTGATGTCGAACAACCATCCAATGTATTCACCAAGTCATTGTCCTGAAGTGATGATGGAAGTGAAGAAGGAAGTGGTGATTGATGGATGTATGTATGAATGAATGTATATAGATGTATGTATGTAAGTTATATATATACATGTGATGTACGCATTATATATCAACATACATTATAGCATAATAACGAAGGTGTAGTATTAACCTTTACAAAATCTTTAATTAATTCATATTCAATCATAATAAATTTAACATTTTTAAAATCCTGAAATTAATTTAATCTACAGGAAAAAATTTTAAAAAATACCTCTTCAAGTTCATGAATGACGTCACATAGATTTTCATGACGTGGATCTTGTTTATTAAATAGATATAGTATTAATTTACCCTTGTTGTTTTCAATTAAAGATTTATATTCGTCTATTGATGAAATGTACATTTTTTTACAGGAAATTACATTAAATGATGTATCTCCCGACATTCCTACAAGTTGGACATCAAATCTCTACACATGTATGAGGTTGAGATGAATAATATTTACTCTAGAAAAATCTCAATTCTCTAAGTTTCAGGATAAAACTTCAGGACAACCTCACTTCTCTACATTTCGGATAAAACTTCATACAAGACATCACTTCTCTAAAATTCAGGAAACATCAAATCTCTATCCTCCCCTCTTCATGTGATGATATTGGATCGTTTGTTAAGGAGGAGCTATTCGACAGGATTGCATTTTGAAAAGTTTGCCAAGAATTGGTGGGATATAAATGGTGATATGTTTATATTGCATGATTACAATCAAGTTCGTGTACCATTTATAGCGAAATCATATAAATTATCAAGGAGTGGTGAGACAGATTTGGAGAGGTGTAATACATCTATATTTGATATAAATATATTTAAAGAATGTGAAGATCGTGATAAGTTAGATAAAGAATTGATATTAAGTGGTTTGAATATATTAGATGTAGGTTGTGGAGGTGGTATATTATCAGAATCATTAGCTAAATATAATAGTAGAGTATTAGGTATAGATGTTAGTAAAGAATTGATAGATGTAGCAAATGAACATAAAATAAATTATTTTGATAAATTAAATAATAAATTTGGTTTAAGGGATGATATATCTAATAATTTAAGATATGAATTGAAATCTATAGATGAATGTAATGAATTTGGTTATTATGATATAGTTATAGCATCAGAGATTATAGAACATATAGAGAATGATAAAAAATTAGAATTTATAAAGAAATTATGTAAATTAGTTAAAAAAGATGGTATATTAATAATAACTACACTTGGTAAAACATTATTATCATGTTTAATTAATATTTATATAGCTGAATCATTATATTTTATACCTAAAGGTACACATTTATATAATTTATTTATATCTGAGGAAGAATGTACCAGATTATTAAATAATGAATCATTTAAATTAATTAATAGACAAGGATTATTATATATACCCTTTTTAAGAAGATTTATTCACTTGAACTCTACCGATTTACTCTATATGGTCGCTTACCAGAATTGTACCGGAAACGGAGTGAACGGAACGTAGTGGAGTGAAGTGAAGTTCCGAGTGAAACGAGGAAGGAATTTTCTCCGAACGTAGTGAGAGGAAAATTCTTCGATAAGCGAGGAAAATTCTTCGAGGGAGGAAAATTCTTCGAGGGAGGAAAATTCTTCAATTGAATTGGGGAGGGAGGAATATTCCTCGAAGAGGGAAATAAAAGAAAGAAAGAAGAAAATAGAAGAGAAAATTCTTCGAGGGAGGAAAATTCTTCAATTGAATTGGGGAGGTAGGAATATTCCTCGAAGAGGGAAATAAAAGAAGGAAGAAGAAAATAGAAGAGTAAATTCTCCGAGGAAGGAGGAATTTTCACCTCTGTATTAACTTACTTTACTCTCTTACCAACTGATAGACTTTTCTTACTGCGTATACAGTGACGATTTCTTTCATCATCTCTGGCATCTCTACTTGCATTTACTTATCCACCCCTGTATTAACAATCTTCAACCATCTATCAATAGTCTCCACTCGCATTCGCTCACACCTCCACTCTCATCTTCTCACTACAAAATGTCGTATATCGGGTATGTAAGAAGTTCTGAAGGCTTTGATCCTATTAAAGATTCTAAAATCAATGGTAAACCTGTAAGTTTATTTATACATCCATCCATCCTCAATAAAATTCTTTAGTATTATATAAATGATATAAATATAAATCCTACATGTACAATATGTAATACAACAATGGAATATCTTTTACAATTTATACCACCAATTGAATATAATAAAAGAAAATTTTATTTTATTTATTATTGTAAACAACATTTAATTAATCATTCGGGTTGGAAATTAATTTTTATAAATATTAATCCTATCAATACTAACAATGATTTATTCAATTTTAATGAAAATTTTATAAATTTTTTTAATAATTTAAATCTATCCAATCAAAATATCAATTGTAAATCATTAAAAATTCTATTCAAAAATGATTTTAAATCATATCATCCAATCAAAGGTTTGAATTTTTTTATTTTTAAAAATCCCCTATTAATCTATACATTTTAGATGAACATGCATTGAAATTATTAAATTATTATCAAAATAGAAATCGTAATGAAATCGATGATGAAGATCTAATCGATTATAATATCATCTCAAGAAATAATGATGGAGATTTAAATAGAAGAAGTAATAGATTTAATGAGATAATTAGCCATTTCCATGAAGAAGGATGTTCTACACTCGATGTCCAATCACTATTTTCTCCAACCTCTCTTCGTCTTGCAGACAGCTCTCCACCTGAGGTTACAACCTTATCTTCCACTAGGCGTGGAGCCTCCTGCAATTACCTATCTCTAAAGAGTAGAGCCACTCCCGGAGATCGTGGCAATGTCTACCCGGAAGAACGAAGAATGTTAACCCCTAAGAACAGGAATTCTACCCGGAGTAACAAATGATGTTAACCCGGAAGAACAGACCTCAAGTGGAACCTGGAAGCGATCTACGGGAGCTGGAAGGGGAGATAAATAGAGAAGGCCGCCACGGCGAGTGGAAAAGAAGTTGATGATGGTGAAGGTAGAGATTGGACCTCAGGTGGAGTGGATTAATATATTGAATAAAATGATATATAAATTATAGGTATGAATGAGTGTGTATCATGTAGTTATAATAGTGAGTGTATGATTGAGGTATTAAAATGTGAAATCTGATTTGACGAACATAGCCCATGGGAATTTAGTTCTAAGTCCTTTATTGAATATTTTTTCAATTGGTACTTCATATCTTTTACAGAATGCAACTGTTATACGTGGATCCATATAATTAATTTTTGATGTACCTAATGCTACAGTTTTATTACTATCTTTAATACGCATTTTTATAGAATGATCTTTTTGACGTTTTCTATAAATATATTTATGAAATTTTTTTAATAATATTTCAATATACTTTAATTTTGCTAATTTATTCTTACATGATTCAATTTTCATATTGGGTTTTGTTATTAATTTCCTAGGTGTACCATTAATATCCTATTATTAATTATATTTATAATATTATATTAAACATACATTAACTTTTGATATAAATATAAATTCATCTTTACTATTTGATTCTAAATGTTCTAAATATTTTGTCATCTCTTCAATATCTTCTTTTAATAAATCAAATTGATTCTTCATCTTTAACATTGATGATTCATGTTGTTTAGGTATACTTCTTTGATGATTACATAAAATTGCAACCTCTCTATTAGCATCATTATAAAATTTAATTAATTCTGATATATTTTTTATATCTACATTTATTAATTTCTGATCATCACATTCACCAAATGGTTTAAAATTCATTACTTTTGTACATTTTAAACGCTTAAATTGATTCTGTAATGTTATAGAAGCATTATATGTCCTAAACACTTTTGCTGATAAACCATCCATCATCTCCTTCAAATAATCATTCAATTTAGTAGTCTATTAAATATTTATACAATAATAATAATAACATACCGTTATCAAACTAAATACCTCTGCATTAGGCTTCTTACGCTTTGTAAATTTCAATAAATTATTATACGCAAGCTCATCAATCTATAGGATATATATAATTAAATTTCATTAGATACCGAATCATAATCAACCATATTCTAGTACAACTTCTATTCGTCTTCCACCTGAGGTCGTATTGCCACTAGGCGTGGTGCCTCTTCTATTTACTTCCCCTTTCAGCTCCCGTAGATCGCTTCCAGGTTCCACTTGAGGTTATAAATCTAATCTCGACGAGATAAGAGTAAAGTGATGGAATCTATGTTTGTTCAGATATCTCAATTAATATAATATGAAATGAAGGAGGGATTATAAAACTAAATACAATCATCAAATTCCTTTTCAATGAAGTATTAACATCAGAATTACATCCAATATTCACTGAAATATTTGCATGAGTTTCCCCAGAAATTTAGATTTTTCTCCAAATTTTCGAGGTAAAAATGAAGTAATGAAATTAGTGAATATGACCTCGAGTAGAGACCTCAAATGGACTACCCGAAGCTGATCTCAGGGAAGCGGAGGGGGAAGTAAATAGAGAGGCCACCACGGCGAGTGGAACACAAGGAGATGATTGGAACTCAAGTGGAGATATGTCTTCAAGACGACGAAAGGTGGAGTGGACCTCAGGTTGAAGATCATCGGATTTAAAATATTCAATTTGTAAATAAGATTCAACTGACTTTGACGGTATTGAAGTATCTGATTGAATCTTTACCTAGGAAATCGAGTGTGATTACATTTGGTTTCTTTTCATTGAATTTCAGGTGTTCTACTCGGAGGCTACAGCAACCGACGGTATCAGCTTCATCAGCATCTTTTTCTCCACCGACTCTTAATGCTAGAAAGTCGATTAGGTATGTTGCGGTTCCGATTTGTTTCTCGTATAAATCATCGGCTAAAGAAAATGAAGATGTGGGGAGGAAATTTTTTAAAACTAACAGGCCATTTTATTACGATAATCTTTACGTATATTTTCAATATGACTCTAGAGATGATGATGATGATGATTAAATAATAATTAATTAATACCTTTAATTCTCTAGCTTTATTATATTTTAATAAATCATGTAGACCTTTAAATTTAGATTGTGCTGCTAGATACATATATTTGAATTGATCATTGATTGAATCTTTATAATATGCTAACCATGTAACAGAATTATCATGATAGACATCTTTCCATGAATGTCCATCTCTTTGTAACATTGAAACTTTTGGTACAGGTGCATCTTTAGATAAATTTAATATTACATCTCTAGGGAACATTCTACATTTTAATAAACCTTGTTTAGGATGTAATCCTCTACCTTTAAATAAACCGGGTGGTTCTAATTTATTAGAGCTAACTTTTTCTCTAATCCAATCAACTAGGGCATAATTATATTTATATTCTAATTTTGCTGTTTGTTCAGCTTTTTCTTGATAATATTCTTTATTTTCTTTTTTCTTTAACTTTTCATTTTCTAAATGTTCTTTAATTTTACTGAAATCACAATCTGATAATTTTGAACTAGCCTTACGTATGGGGTGAGTTTTGGGGAATTTTGAGGTGAAGACAGACCAAAAATTTTTACGATAAATATCACTCGTCTCATAATTTGTACCTATAGATTGTGCCCACATTGTAGCAATTTCTTCAATTTCTGGTTCAAGTATTAATACTTCACCTTTAAATGTTATTGGTACATTATGTGGTATATATTCGGGTGTAAAAATCATACCATTATGTTCAAGATATGTCCAATGTTCAGACATTTTTTCATACTCTCTAGTCTTATTATATTCCATATTATCATCAATAGCTTCCCACCATCTAGATATTGGTTCAAGTATATCTTCTAATACAGTCCTTTTAATTTTAGTCTCAGATTTTACTCTTTTAGGTGAAGGAGATTTTAAAGCCTTAACTTCAGGTATCAATCCATCTTCATTCTTTACAATAGCTGTATTATCCTGTTGTGTTGGATCATTTATAATATCATCTGCACCTCGTTCTCTTTTAATCTTTACTACTTCATCAGTATATAATTGTGTAGTAAGAATAGACTCCTCTACTTCATTTTTCAATTCATACCCATCCAACTTTGGATTTTCAGAACTCTCATCATTAGAATGGACAATTTTTCCATCAATTAATGAAGAATTATCTAATGAACCTTCATGCTCATCAATAATACGTTTATTTTTAACCTTGTTTAAATCAACAAAATCGTCATCACTGTCAAATATTATGGGCATCTCTATCCAATGATCCTAAATGTGTATAATTTATATATATTTAAGACTTACATGTAATTTATAATATCCATGTGTTAGAAATTAGTTAAGATCTCAATATTTTAAATGAGATTAATACCACACAAATACTTCATACAATTTATTTTAGGTATATCAAATATAAAGATATTGTGCTTTGGACATTAAAAGAGTGGGCATACTAGGGCTAGACCTCCTCATGGCCATGAACAAAAAAGGGGGTATGAGATTCAATCATTAAATATATTTAAAGATTTAATTTAATATATTTAACCAATCAATTAAATTTAAATATGGAATCGCAACAATCATGGGAGAAATATTGTTCGGATATAGTATGTCCTTTAATTCATGTTTTAATGTCATTCATCATTATTCAGTTGGTAAAGAAGATGCTAAGCGATCGCTATGGAAAAATATTCGCTACGCCAGTTCACGAAGCTAGTGATTCAGTTATACCATTACAAATTAAAGAAAATTATAAATTAACTATACCGAAACCCATGGATTATAAAACAGTTAGGGTATGTCATACTCTCGGTCATTTATCATCATATCTATAGATAAATCTTGATAATAAAATATATAAGAATCCACAAGAATTTAATGCAGACATGATACTCATATATGAAAATTGTATGAAGTTTAATCCTCCGGTTGGTACGAGTAAATGGCTCCATGATGCCGCTAAGGCAAATTTAAAAAAATATACCAAACTGTATGTTTTCTATTATTTTTACATGTATTTGGAATGGATTGATTGTTGTTTTCATGTCGTCTTTGTAACATTTAGCTCTACCCTGATGCTCATTAATTGTAACTTCATCTTTGAGCATGTTTTAAGGCATTTAATGAAAAGTCTATTGAACGTCTCATTATTTGATGTTTACATATTTTTCTTTATTACTTTATTCTTATATACTCTACATATTTTATTCCATTCCACTTTCTTTCAATACACTTCATTCTACAGGTGGGAGCAATCCTTATCGCATGTAATGAAACTGTTCGAGATGAAACCGGGGCAAACTTCTGAGTTAGTGATAGATTCGGTTGCACAATCTGGTCATACAACACCGACAAAGACGGATAAGAGTGAGGTTAAATCGGAGAGTATGGATAGATCAAGGAATAGGTTTTCATTTCGTTTAAGTTTGCAAAGTATTCAAGAATATAAATTACGTCGTGGATTTAATAATCAATTACCACAGGATATACCGATTAGTCAAGATGTGATGATGCCTATTGATAGTGATGTGGTTGTAAATGATTATGATGATATTGAAGATGAGGCTGGTACAGTAATAGATAAGATGGATATACCATCGATAATGAGTAGAGAGGAGGATGGTGTATTATGTGTATCATGGTTATCAGCTAATGAATGTAATAGATTATTTCCGAATTGTAGTATTATTGGAATAGGTGATGAGAAGCCTAATTATAATATCAGTGATATAGCTATACGCTATATATATAATCAGTTATATTTAAATGATGTAAATACGATTTCTAAACAAGATACAATGAATATTAAGACACATGATGATATTGATGATACAACAAAGGTTGAATACACTATGCATCAACATAATCGCATAAATTTTATATTTTCTAAACGTTCTAATAATAATTTATTAGATGATGGATTTAATACACCACCAATAAAAAAGAGGCAATCTAAAGGTTCAGATGTATCAAAAGGGAATGATAAAAAAGTTAGAGGTACAGGTATTATATTTCATGATATGGATAATACATTTACAAATGATGAATTTTCTATAGAGGATAAATATATTGGAGTTGTTAGAAATGGAACAAAAGAAATGACATGTAATGGGAAATCTAGACAAATTTCAGATGAAACTATAATATCAGATGATATGAATATAAAAGATTATAGAGATAATATTATTAATGATATAGATTCTATAGATGATAATATAAATGAATCTATTAAAGATATTAATAGAAATGATTTTATACAATGGACAAATGATGATTATTATAATCGTTCAGGACAATATAAATTTAGTACTAGAATTGAATTAACAATGGATACAACCATTGGTATAGATTTAGATACTGAAGCTGTTTTAAAAAAAAATGATTTTACTCGTGTATGTAATATTGGCGAATTTTTAAAAATTTTATGTGAACCACATATCTCATTATTATCTACCAATTTTGGCTTCTTTAAAATTGATGAATCAGAATTTATACATAAAAATAGTTATCTTAAACATATCCGTCTATTTCTTGTAAATTGCTCTAAAGTTATTATCGAAATATCTAAAGAACCATTAACATTATCTAAACTTATACTCGATGGTAAATCTAGAGATTCTTCTGTTGCAATGCTACAATATGAAGCCAAAATCGGTAATTTAAGAAATCTACCCTTCTTCGAATTACCAAGCGCTAGTAATATCTGCTATTGTGAAGATTTAGATATTCTCTGGAGAAGCCAAATCATCAATAATGCACTACCAACACCACTATTAGCACTCCATCTCATCTGCGATGGTAATAGCTGGAATAATAATAACTTTAAAACATAAATTTAATCTTTTATACATCCATTGATGATATTTGTAACAATGACAACACTCAATATCCAATCCAACTCTTCTTCCACCGAGGTCTAATCACTACCTTACCTCTCCCACTCGCCTCCACCTGATGTCGTCTTGCAGACAGCTTCCTTCATTTAGTCATCTCTAAAGAGTATAGCCACTCCCAGAGATCGTGGCGGAAGTATAAGCACTATAAATACATAACCACACATGCACTATAAATGTCGGGTTACAAGATTATGTTGATTAATTTACAAATGATTTCTCCATAACTATAATATATACTTTAATATCAATACAATTGAAGGATGATGTATAGTTATATGATGGTATATATGTATTTATATAAATAATTATTATAATATATATACTACATAACTACTAACATGAACTGAAGTATACTACTTATATAATATATAGTAGATTTATGTAAATAATTACATTTCATAAAATGAATACAATACTAAACATCAGTTGTAAATGGTATTATATATTAATTATAGTAATTATAATTCAATTAATTTACATATTATTATAGTATTCAACCTCTGGTGGAGACTTAAAGTGGACACATCTGCCACGATCTCTGGGAGTGGCTCTACTCTTTAGAGATGAATAAATGAAAGAGCCTCCATGGCGAGTGGAAGGAGAGGTGGATTGGACCTCGAGTGGAGAAGCTGACGATAAAAGTGTATTTGTATATAAGATTAGCTGCATTTTATTGTATACCGAGTACTTTAGAGATAGATTTGATGAATCGTTGTGCATAGAATTCGGGATTGACGCAAGAGATTCCATGATGATCGAGTGTTTTGATAGATTTGAGTAAATGTTCGGTTTTTTTGGTAAGATTCCAGCATGTAAGAAAATCGATGATACCGATATAATAGATACGATCATGATTTTTGGATAAATAACAATTTGTAAGATTAAAATTATCCCAATTAACATCATCAATAGATTGTTCTTTATAATGTATACCTAATAATAATGAATAATCTAAAATTTTACAATTTTTAAGAAATTGTATATCCTTTTTAATAATATTTAATAGATTAAATGAATCATTTGATGTTAATTCCATAATATCATTAAATTTATATAAATCACAATCTTTAAGTGCAATTGTATGATCTTTAACATCATGTTGTATAACACTTCTACCAACCCATGAACCTTTAAGATCATATCTACGATGTATAGCAACTTTAGAATAAAAAATATTATTCATTACTATAAAATATGTTTTATTATTTGTATTCATAACTTTAATTGAAAATAAACCATAAAATTTTGTTAATAATGTATCTTTTTCATTTAATATATGTTCATAATATAATTTTAACCAACTTCTAACAAATATTGCACATTTTTTTGTTATAGTTTTTAATATTAAACGACCATTTATAGTATAATAAAATAATGAACCACTTTTACCTTCTGAAACTAATTCTGACATTGTTGTTAAATTTCCTAATACCATATTACCTATTAATTGTTCTGGACTAATAGATTCTATATATTCATCCTTTGTTAAACCAGATAACATACGTATCTTCCTAAATACATTAGGTGCATACTCTCTAAATACCAAACACATGCCATTATAATCAGATGATATATTTATAACATCACTAGAACCATTCATCATATTGACATTATCCACACGAGGTCCATCTTTTCCATTGCAGACAGGTCTTCCACCCGATGTCCAATCACCTTTCTTCATCCTGCCGTCAGCTCTTCTATTTACTTCCCCCTTCGCTTCCCTGAGATCAGCTACGGGTGTTCTACTTGAGGTCTCCACTTGAGGTCCAGTACTACTCTTCATTTCATCACCACCTTCATCATCACCACGATCTCTGGGAGTGGTTATACTCTTTAGAGGGAGATAATTTAAAAGGCTCTCTGCAAGAGAACGCGACTTGGATTGTACTTGAGATATAGGAACTGAAGATGTGGTAATATTTTCATGTGTAATATTGGAGATATCTATAATGGGTATAGAAGATTGATATGAGATATTGAATCCGAATTTCATATCAAAATCTGATGGTGATAAAATTGTATCGGGTTGATTATATATATATTGTGCAGAATATTGTAATCCAATCATCATTAATATAACATCATTCCATCGTTCATGTCCAAAATGAATTGATAAACCACGTTTACCAAAACGTGAATGATCATTAATAATCCATTTAAGATTACTTTTAACATTAAGACGTGAATTAGATTTATTATTTGTTAATCTTGTACGATTAATATAACTACGTCTAAATTTATGTACAAATGAACGTATTAAATCATATGGATTCTGTACAGCTTCAATTGCACATTGCGATACAGATATACCCAATATATCTAAAAATTCACTAGATTCTGTTATAGCTGTAATAAAATTTTCTTTAGATATCCCTTTAATATTATTTTTATTATAACTATTAGCATATATATTAAATATTTTTTAATATAATCTTCATCATAATATTTTGGTTTTCTACATACTAATAATGATCTAGACATTGTTATATCATGTACTAATTCTATAAATTCATCTAATAACATAATATCATCTACACCATCATTTATACATGTCATATGTGATGGTAATTCATTATTTATATATATCGATTTATTATTAAATTTTGGTGGATGTAATATACGAAAACTTAATTCTAATTTTTTTTCCTCTGTACCATTCAACATTATCAATAATGCACTAGCAAATTCTATATAATCCAATATACCATTACCATCCAAATCAAATGCATTAAACATACGCTCCGTCAATAATCTACCTATAGTACCCAATAAACCTAAACATTCTTGAAATTTTATCAAACTCAATTGACCAGTCGGAGCCAATAAACGAAATCTATAATATAATTCATTTATTTAATCATATATAATTAATATATAACAATTAATGTACAATACAATTCCTTTCCACCTGAGGTTACACTCCTGTTCTCCTTTCCACTAGGCGTGGAGCCTCTCCACTCGAGGTTACAGCCTCGCGTTCTCCTGCCGTCAGCTCTTCCAATTACCTATCCCTAAAGGGTAGAGCCACTCCCGGAGATCGTGGTGAAGTTAGTGATGGATCATCCATCATGGGAATGATGGACGATGGTGCTAAGGATATGTTGGATGTAACCTCAGGTGGAACCCGCAGCTGATCTCAGGGAAGCGAAGGGACAACTAAATAGAAGAGGCACCACGCCTAGTGGAAGATAACAATGTAACCTCAGGTAGAGGCGAGTGGAAAGGATGTGTATTGTATCTAGGTATGGAAAGGTAGATGTTATATTCGATGGATATAGATTGTACGTTGGCTATTTTCTAATGTTTCATTAAATAAATCTACACTTTGTAAAATATGAAACAAACCTTTCATATATAGAAGATGCTTCATCTTTAGTGCAAGTGATGATCTTTTGTAGATCTTTATAATATGAAATGGGCATTTTAGCTGGAAGTAGTCTTCTGCGAAACCCACAGACAGGGAACGCCATTATAAAGAAAGGTTAAATTTAAAAAAATGTATATATTTATTTACATCTTAAATTAAAACAATTAAAAAATAATAATGTGATCCACATATTAATATTTTCTGATTTTTTTTTTGAATCGCTACTTTATATAAATCACTACATTCATCAAAGCATGCCAATCATCACATTAAATAAATTAAATGCAAATATAAAAAATTTATAACATTTCTATAGCTAACATTGTACTGAATGCATTTAATGTGTTGTTTGATAATAATGTTGTTACAGTGTCTTCTATATGTTTTTTAGCATCCAATTTGCCTACGTTAGCTACAGCTAACTCTTCAGGTGTAGATTGCATCTCTTGTTTTATTGACGCATTATACTTCTCACATAATACACATATCTCATGTACTAATTCATTGTTCTCCTTCTGTCTCTCCTTGAAGTCCTAATGATTTAAATGTACTGCATGTACATTCATTTGACTCACCTGTATATGTAAATCTTTAGTCCATTTATTTTTGTTAAAATTCAACAGCATTTGATTTTCTAGAGCTGTTTTTCGATAATTTATAATGATACTATAATAATTACGATTTAAACCATGTACTAATGCTATTATCGTCGGCTTGTGTAAGTGGCCTATATTACTAGTTGTCTGTCTCGGCTCTTGACCTGAAGAATTATAAATGTGTAAATAGTTGGATAAATTTAATACAAGTTGTTGATGTATATCATCAAGCGTTAACAAAACATTGACATACCTAACATGATCAAGTGTGGGCTGATAAGCCTAAAGCAGTCAATGACAACCTTTCCTTTTACAGATTGGATAGGATCAATGACTACACCTACAGCTCTTGGATTTAATTGTTCAAAACTCTGTTGAGTATTGACATCGGTACCTATAATCATTGATGAAGTAGGATGGATAGAATTAGGAGGTACAGTATGAGATTGTGAGTATTAGACTTACCAGAAAACCAACAGCCAAATCCAGGATGTGAATGATACCATCCAACAACAACTTCTGGCCTTCCAGTTCTTTTTAATTGATCCTTCATTTCAGTTTGATAAACAGGATCTACAGCTTCAACACTAACGCTATTACCTATAAAGACATTATAAATTTATAAATAGATGATTTAAACCTGATTGTGGCATAGAAAATACATCTACAACTCGGATTGTATATTCATCGATGAAGTCACCGAGCATAAGTCCCATAACTTCCATAGGAACACCGGCCTGAATTGAATATCTATATAAGCATAATAATTTTACATACTCTTCCATGTTTAAGCATTTTTAAGAGTGCTAACGACGATATATATACTTGTTCTGATGTATCTGCTAGTGGTCCGAAGGATTGCATATTACGCATCCCTCCGAATGAGTTTAATAGGCCTTGAAATGACCTAGAATTATCGGCCATTGTTATTTATTATTATTGATATTGTCTTTGGATGATATGAATATATATTAATGTTATCCCAAGTGTGGGTGAGGGTAGGTTGATAATTGTGTGATTAGAAGATGTTAAATAGGAGTTTAAAACGATTGAATATTGATTTATTGGATGAATGTAATAAAATATTAAATGTATTAAAGGTATCAGAATCGGATTTACAATTGAATAGGGATGTTGTTGTGTATAGTAGGAATAGAACATGTTCTAGGTGCAATAAATTGGTGAAGAGATTACAGGTTGAATATATAGATGATATATGTGCTGATCATTGGCGTTATTATCATGGATTTGTATATAAAACACAATGCCCATTACATGGAATTATGAAATTTACTAAATTTTCTAATTTACGTATAGAAGATAAGAAATTATTATATGAGTCTATTAGAGATGAGTGATAAAACTAAGGTGAATATATTGGCTAAATATAAGCGTAAGGTATTAAGATGTGATACATGTGGAGATGATGGTATAATAGCTGTTGATCATGTAGAAGGTAATCAATTATGTGTAAATTGTGGTAGAGTTGTTGAGAATGTATTAATATCAGATCAACAAGAATGGCGTAATTTTAATACAGAATCATTAGGATCAGGTCAAGGTGAGAAGAGTAGGGTTGGTGAATATAATGATACATGGTTGGATACAACAACAACTACTACATTTATTGGTGGTTCTAGGAAGATGCAACAATTACAGAATCGTATGGGTAATTTTGAATCATCAGATAAGATATTAAAGAATGCTTTTACATTATTAAGAACAATAGGTGATGCATTATCAATAAAAGAACAAGCAATAGAACGTGCTAAAGAGATATTAAAAGAATTAAATGATATATCATTATTAAAAGGACGTTGTAATCAGATTAATATTTTAGCTGTTATATATTTAGGTTGTAGAGAGGCTGGTATATCACGTAGTCTTAAAGAGATGTGTATTTATGATCGTAATATTGCTCAAGGTGATTTAGGTCATGCTATTAATCGTATTAAAAAACAATTACCTAATAGGGGTAATGCACCTATAGAAGATGCTTCACAACTTATACCTAGGCTTTGTTCTAAATTACATTTATCTAATAATATCGCGTCATTATGTGAATATACAGCTAATAGAGCTGCTTTATTATTAAAAAGTTCTAGAAGAACTACATCACTTGCTGCTGGTGTCATTTTTTTTATCACTCAACTCACTATTGGACAAAATTCTACCGTCTCCATTACAGATATCGCTAATGTCTGCGGTGCCAGCGTTAATACCATCAGAATTACATATAAAGAACTACAAGAAATCGCACATAAAATATTACCACCCAAATTCAATAAACAAAAATCTGATGTTATAAAGTGAGGATACATCTTCTTCAATCATCTGAAGTCTGAAGAATAGATGATGCCTATCCTTCTTCTGAAGAACACAAGACATACCTCCCTCCTCCTTCCATTACATATCATTGGTATGATTTAAAAGTTTAATAATGGATTCAGTAATATGTTTGATATCATCATTTGTATTAGATGTAAATGTTTTGATCTTGTAGCTTGTGAATTGTTCATTAGCATCATCAAGTATAACCTGAAATATTTCACACTGTATATTTTCAGTAATCTTTTCATTACTATATTTACGATGTTCTAATCTTTTAGATAGAATTTCTATATCAGTACGTAAGACTATAACATGGTCAATGATGTCATCATCAAATATATCACAAGAGTGGAATTCTATTAAATAACCACCATCATTTAAATTATATGAATTTAATTCTTTAATTAATTTTTTTTCATTATAAATTGAACAATTTAATTCATCATCCCATTCATCAAATAATTTTTTATCTTTTATTATATCTGCGATGTTTAAATATGTCATCTCTACACATTCCATCAATGCTTGACATATTTTAGACTTACCAGTACCAGGTGTACCAACAATTAATATATTTGGACCATTTTTACGTTTATACATTTTTATATCAAGTGACCATAGTGGTCAACACATGTCTAACACGTTTAAACCCGTAGCTGATCTACGGGAAGCGAAGGGGGAAGTAAATAGAGAAGTCACCACGGCTAGTGGAATAATTACTCATTCTTTTGTAAGGAGTTCTACAACTGAAGTCCAATCCTCTTATCTATAGTCCGCCTTTTTTCCCACTCGCCGTGGAGCCTTCCTCTAATTACCTATCTCTAAAGAGTATAGCCACTCCCAGAGATCGTGGCGATATTGAGTACATGACCTCAAGTGGAACCCGTAGCTGATCTCAGGGAAGCGGAGGGGGAACTGAACAAAAGAGCTGTCTGCAAGACGACCTCAGGTGGATAGCTGTCTGCAAGACAATACAACTACCTCGTGTTGAACAGTATATTTGTTGTAAATAGATACAGTCTTATTAAAGTTATAATATAATTTGGTCATCTTCAATGATAATTGGTATAAATTCTATAAGGGCGAGGCATCTAGAGAATGCTTTGATGCAATATGAGAAGATAAACACTGGTACTTTACCTATGGATACATTCCTTAGGTGTTATTTTCGTGCAAATAAAGTGTCAATGAATAATAGAGCATGGATATCAGATCATATGTATGAAGTAATGAGATGGAAAGGTCTTATAGAACATACAAGTTCAAAACCTTTAAATTGGACAAATATGTTAAATACATATTTAATTAATGATAGATGGAGACTTATGACTAATAATAAACTCTTAGATCCACATATAAGATGCTCATTCCCTAAAGATCTATTCTCTCAAATAGAACAACAATATGGAACAGATCAAACCATTAAAATCTGTAATATACTCAATGAAGAACCCATTACATATCTTAGAGTTAATACCCTCAAAATCAACAGAGATAAAATCTACAAATTCCTACTTCATAAAGGTATGTTCATCACATACAAACAATCTGAACAAGTCGTCACATACTAAGATCCATTCACCTCTACTCGACCTCAGGTTAGTCCTGCCGTCAGCCTCCACTCGAGGTCCATCTTTTCCATTGCATGGAGCTTTCCACTCGAGGTATATCCTGCCGTCAGCTTCTCTATTTACTTCCCCCTTCGCTTCCCTGAGATCAGCTACGGGTTCCACTCGAGGTCCAGTACTAACTACACTCGCATCACTACCTTCACCACGATCTCTGGGAGTGGTTCTACCCTTCAGGGATAGGTAATTGGAAGAGGCACCACGCCGAGTGGAACTGTGGTTGTAACCTCAGGTGGACAGCTGACGGCAGGACTAACATCAGATGGATGATGTCTACAGTACGAAGAGATGTATATAGACTTTTACACAACATTTCTTTTACTTCTTTATACATTAGGTGTTGGTGTTGAAAAATGTATAGAGTCTCCTTATGGATTAATGGTTATGGATAAAAAGCGATTGTTGGAGACACCAGAGTATAAAACTGGTGTTGTTGAGATACAGGATGAATCGAGTCATATCGCAGGATTAAAAGTAAACGTTGGTATTGAAAATAGATATTTCTTACATAAATTTATTATTTAGGTTAAACCGGGTGAATTAGTACTGGATTATTGTGCTGGATCTGGTGGAAAGTCATTAATATTTGGTCAAAGGATGCTTAATAAAGGACGAATATATTTATATGATACAAATACAAATTTATTATTAGCTGTATGTTATTTGAAATTACATATTATTTTAATATCAATTTTATAGGCACGTAAGCGTCTACGTCGCGCAGGTATAAGAAATTATTACATTTTGGATCCAAATATGGTAGACTTTACAAAATTTTACGGTAAAATGGATTGGGTAATAATATTTATTAATTATAAATATTATATTTTTTTATAGGTCGTTGTAGATGTACCTTGTACGGGTATAGGGGCATATAGGAGATGTCCTGATCGTAAATGGCATTATACTATAGATCAGGTACGAATGTGTAAGCATTTAAGCATTATAATATTATAGTTGGAGAAATATGTCAAACTTCAAAGGATAATAATTGAAGAGGCATTATTATTCATGAAATCCAATGGAAAACTCGTTTATATTACATGTAGTATATTTAATGAAGAAAATTCATCGCAAATTGATTATATATCCAAGAAGCATAATCTATGTCTGGTAGAGGTACCCACATGTGAATTACCACAATCAAAGGGTAGAAATGGTTATTTTATCGCAATTTTACAACATAATAAATAATTATTTAATATAATGACTATATTACTTGCACCGTTCCTTGATAACTTTAATACGAGTCATTTGGACATACTTCTAGGTCATAGTTTATACGACAGGTTAGATTAATGAAAATTAGGAGATATACAGATTTAAATGGAAATATAATCTTTATTTATATATATTATACAGGGAAATTGATGAGGATACATTAAAGAGTTGTTATAGAGCCATCATATCTTCATTACTATTGAGTATAATATCGCTATATATACCACTAATAAGTTACATAGACTCTAGTATAGTTAGTTGAGGATAGCATTGATATATTATTTCAATCATATGTCAGATTGATGGTCTATTTCTATATTTAAAGAACGAGAAGTGGCAGTCGACATCGTTCTACTACCTTGAAGTAATATATATAATCGTACTCTATACTACATTTATAATCGCACTTGTTACCAAACACTATATTATAGTACGTTTATATAACACCGAACCTAGAACTGAAGTTACCTCAAACATGTCGTCTTGAGACAGCTGTTCACCGTAGGTCCAATCAACCTCTGTTGCCACTAGGCATTCCACCTGAGGTCCAATCCACCTCTCTTCCTCTTGCAGAGAGCTCTTCTATTTAACTATCTCTAAAGAGTAAAGCCACTCCCGGAGATCGTGGCGAAGATGGAATGAAGAGTAGTACTAGACCTCGAGTGGAATACCTGGAAGCGATCTACGGTAGCTGGAAGGGGAAGTAAATAGAAGAGGCTCCACGCCAAGTGGCAACAGAATGACCTCAGGTGGAGGCATGTGAAAGACGAGGTGTAAGTAAACACCTCAAGTATAATGCTTAGTATGAAGTGCTAGGACTTGGGTACAGAATCTGTATTATTTAATGAAGATTTAATATATTAAAGAAAAGGAGGTATTAAAATAATAATCTTTAGGTATGGAACATATTGTTGAACTGGGTTAATGTTGGTGCTTTATTGGCATTGCTGTCATTACCATATGCTGGGTACGTGGAAATATATGTTAATATATAAGAAATATTATAGAAGGTCATTTTTATTTAGGATAATATCGAGATTTATTAATGGTATGTACATTACTGACCATATGTTAATAACCCCCAGGTATATGTTTCAGATTACTTTTATCACATAGACTAAGACTAGATGGTCTTTTATAATTATGAAAATTTTAATTTGTTAATTATTTATTTTTTGTATATATTAAATGAGTGAGCTTAATTTTTGTCCAGAATGGTATGATTATTTATCTTCATCTTCATCATTAACTTTAGTAATAATATACTGTACGCTAGAGCTGATTCACGTAGACGTCAATTGAAATATTTATGCCGTCAATGTGAATATTCAAGATGGGCTGATCCTAATAATTTCAATGATAATTGTATTTATCGTACAAATTATAATTATCAATCTAGGTTAGTTGAATTTATTATTGTATAATATTATTTCATATAGAGAAGATATTTATATATCACCATTGGTATATAAAGATCCTACTCTTGGTAGAACTAATCATTGGAAGTGTAATAAATGTGGTTGTCAAAAGGCTGTATTCTTCCAATTACCTGAAAGAATCACTGATGATGCAATGATGCTAGTTTTCGTTTGCTGTAACACTGGCTGCGGATACTGGAGTAAACAAATATATAATCATGCAAACAATGTCCGGAGACACAGCGAAATCAATGAAATCGACAACTACTTTAATGAGGAATAAAGAGTATTGATGATATTCACATTTAATTAATATAAATTTAATACCCCTATAATTGTGTGTTACAAGGTGGAAAGTGTAGCTTCGTTCTCCCTATAATGGAACTCACTCTTCAAATATCTATGGTTGATACTTCTCGAGCAACTGATCGAGCGTATACCTTCTAATGGGATAGCCAAGTTCATAATTCACAAGGTCATGTATCTTTGATGTCCACAGTATTAAATCAGATTTACATGATACAATAGGTGGATATCTACTATAAATCTGTAATAAACTATCCCTACATATACTACAAGGATATAATCGAGCAAATGAATAAAGGAATGCTTTCATTGCCATCCCCTCATCTTCAGTCTAGAGTTGTAGTTATTTAAAAAAAATAATATAAAATATACCGGTCTATCAGAATATTTTGATGCGATTGTATGTAAATATAACCATCCAGCATGACCTAATTCTGTACGTGTTGGTGGATATTTTGTAGAACCAGATACTCTATTAATATCATCATGACATGATGGATCAGTACAACGTTTATATATTTCATCATCCATTATTGACATGTTACATTCAATCCAGATGTAATATTATCCTTTTTATTAGTCTTAATCTTTAATCTATCCTGTTTCAACTTTAACAATTCAGCAATCTAATTACAAATATAATTAAAACTCAGTCAAACCCACATTGTCTCTCAATGAATTAACCTCAGCCTATAAATTAAAAATGAATACATAATGATGATTATTGTAAATTCAATGTCCACTGCAAGTACTCTTCATCTACTACAACACCTTTCCTTCGTCTTGCAGACAGCCATTCTATTTACTTCCCCCTCCGCTTCCCTTAGATCAGCTGCGGGTAGTCCACTTGAGGTTAATTCCTGATCTCGTCAAGATAATTATAAAGTGACGATATTCATATTAATGGACATATCTCAATGAATATAAATTGGAATGAAGTGAGGATTGGTAAACTAGATACAATCATCAAATTCCTCTTCAATGAAGTATTGAGATCAATTATACATTCAATTGTTATTGAGTTATCTTCAGTAGTTTCCCCAGAAATTCAGGATTTCCTTCAAATTTTGGAGGTAAAAATGAAGGTAGTGAAATTAGTGATGTAACCTCAGGTGGAACCCGAGAACGATCTATGGGAGTTTGAGGGGGAAGTAAATAGAAGAGCTCCATGCAATGGGAAAGGAAGATGGAGTGGGAAAACAATGTAGAAGAGTATGGTATAGGATGGTGGATAAGTTTATGTAGATAAATGGTAATAGACATACTTGAATGGTGTGTAGATTATCAATGTGTAGATTATTCATTTTCATATCATGTAAATCGTCCTGTGGGTGATAAAAATTGTAATATTAAACAAACTTGGAATGAATTTATATCATTTTCACCGCTAGACGTGATGAAATCTGTGTTTTGTAGAATATCATTCAGATTCTATGTATAAAATGAAATATAAATGAAGTTAAATACCTCTTGATCTTCAATTACAATCCTGCTCTGTGGATTACTTCTCTTTGGTTGTGTTGAATATAGGCTTTCTCTATGGAGGTGTGTGTACGGTATCGTAATTTTAAAGATACCTCAACTCGTATTCATTTGGTGGTTGATGAACTTGTGTAAATCTACTAGATGGTTTATTAAACTTTACAAATTTATCATTAATCTTATATAATTCTTCAAATTGCTAATAAGAGTTGTAATTTCTAGTATTTCATACAACATACAGTTAGCTGCTCTTGTGTCTCTTTAATGCGGTCATATAATTGATCTACTAGGCCTTTAATATTAACTTCTTTTGTAAATGTAAATGTATTTATTATTAAAAATAATATTAAAAAGAACATTATTCATTTAAATTTCTAATAAAATTATACATTTCACTATAATTTCATTATTATAATGTATACACATGTAGTATAAAATGGCTCTTGACCGTAAGATTGAGATTGAAAAATTGAAAAAGGAATTCCCTACTGGTTTGTTATAGTTTTAATAGAGCTTAATGTCATCTTAAATAATATAGTGGACTACAGAGGTATATGGCCTAGTGTTTTTACGATACCTGTTAATACATTTTTTGGCAAGTCATCTTGTAAACTTGAAATGTATGTTGAATTTAAAGTCTATTCGACGATTCATTAGAACTATACCGAGATCATATCCCAGAGATTCTTTATCGTTCAGACTAATCAATCCTATACCACATCAATGGGCGTATGGTGATATTATTAGGTGAGTTTACTTGTATATAATTCAACCTTACATTCAGATTGCCTCAACCATTGTATCAGAAGCCTATTGTTGAGGTTGTATGGGAAATTGTATCAAAATTCTACGACTATAAAAAATATTGCCAAGGCAAGGAGAATAATTTACCAGGAGCAAAGACAACTACGACAGTAGCGACGACGACCAGCCCACCATCTAATGATCACAAGAGCAATGTAAAGGTAGAAGAGCCAGTAAATAAAACTCAAGTATTAAGGGATGAAATAGATCCCAGGATTTTAATATCTATAAATAATCCTCCAAAGGAGGCTATACCAGAGATTATAAACATGAGGTTTGTTAGAGCTGATGCTATCAGAAATGATATCAATTACAGTGATGAAGAGGTAAAATTATGTATTAAAGAAGAAGATGTGAGTAAAATAATCTACAATTCACCCAATGTAAGTTGGATCTATTGAAAAAATATTCATTGATCGATATGTATAGGCATCGGATGCTATCATTGCTACAAGAGCAATTTTAAATGAGAATGAAGCATTAATACATCAAGCTATTGAATATATAAATAAGCGCGAGACATTAATCAACTCTATAAAGGATAATATCAATACAATTAATGAAGCAGACATATCACTCATACCTCAGCAAATGTCAACCTCGAAAGAAGCACTAATGAAACAAATTAAAACTGATATTGATGAATTAGAAGGTGAAATTAATAATAATAAAAAGGTATATTAACATAAAATTGACTCTCAGTATATCTACAGCTTATCGAGAATGGTGATTTGACATTTGAATCATCACGAGATGACTTGATGAAATTATACGCCAAAGTAAATAAACTCACCACACTCTACATTTCACTTGAAGCAAAGTAATAACCAAACATTAATATACTACCCCTAAAATAATCTACAGATATTACAATGCCTTCCCACATCCACTTGTCCAATCCAACTCTTCATCCACCTATTTCCACTCGCCGTGGTGGCCTTCTCTACTTACTTCCCCCTCCGCTTCCCTGAGATCAGCTTCGGGTCCTCCACTTGAGGTTATATCCAACACAACCTTAGCACCATCTTCCATCATTCCCATGATGGATGATCCATCACTACTCTTCTCACCGCCACGATCTCCGGGAGTGGCTATACTCTTTAGAGATATGTAATTAGGAGACGGCTCCACGCCTAGTGGAAAGGAAGGTGGAGGTGAGGGTGGTGATTGGACCTCAGGTGGAGAAGATGGGGTAAAAAAGGGTTATGGTGATAAAAAACCTCACAACAATGATCAACCCCACGTCAATTATACTCAAGTTAAAAATCCCCACAGTGCCCTACAATCCCATAATACTTATTTTCCCCACATTATTCATGTTTTTAAGATTTACATACACACTAGTATTCTTAGGGCTCTCCTAGTATGATATGTGTCATCCCATTTGAATTTCAAGTCACTCTATTGTAAATATAGCGTATGAAGAGTACTATAATGACAAGGGCGGTGAGCATACCGAATATGATTGACAGGAGTATATAATCGTAAGAGTTGTCTTGAATATTTTCTATGGGAGCTTTTGGTTCATCTACCTTGATTGATGCCTGATTCAGTACTTCTCCTCGAATAGGCATTTTATTATGACCCTTGTTTGGATCAAACTTTTTTAAATTGTCATATAGTGTTTTCAATAGTTCTGGTAATTCATTATAGAGTTCATGACCATTGTTATCCTTATATTCAATCCATTGATTACCATCATTGATATAATATAAAAACTTCCCTTCTAATGATTTAACCCTAGAAGGTACAATAGCAACCATTAGTGGTATCCTTGTAAATACCCTATAGTATACGGAAACATTATAAACATCATCAATAGGTGTTGGTATATTTGTATCTATACCATTATTCAAGATCTTTCCAAGTCTAAAAATTGATCCAGAACCAGCTCTATAATGACAATATGCCATGAAACCTGGTGAAATTTCAATACGATATCGAACTACACCGATAGTAGTATACTTATTATTCTTATTATAACTATACACTTCCGAGTTTACATCTATATCAGTCACACCAATATCAATAACTGCATCATAGTCATCCATTTCTATAATTAAAAACGTTTGATAAATAATGAAAAATTATATCATCAGCTAGCTATAGAGTTAACAGTTAAGATATTAATTATAACATAAATTAAATGTGCAAATTTGAAGTTAAATTGATACCCTTTACAAGTGTATTACATGTAAAATCGACTCAAGTGTGATAAAAATTCATTACCATGATACAATAGAGTACTTTATATCATTCTGCCAATCTATTCCAACCTAAATCTTACATAAAACACATAGAATATTGAAAATCGACTCTTTTCCCACCTTCATTCGTCTTGCAGACAGCTTCTCTATTTACATCACCTCGACTCCCATAGATCGTCTCGGATTCTTCGCCACGACCCCGGGAGTGGCTATACTCTTTAGAGATAGATAATTAAAAGAGCCACCACGGCGAGTGGAAGATATGGTTGTAACACCAAGTGAAAGTGCATTGAACATTGGTGTGGTATCATCGTTATATATCTATTTATACATTCCTTTTAAGTCTTATAAACATGAGATAGATTGCTACTGATAATATAGTTATACATATTAGCCCATTTATAATCCCACAGATAATAATTCCGGTATGGTTAGGTTCTAGACGTACTAATGTTTGATTACCTGACTGACTCGTATCGTTAATTGGAATAACTGTATCATCCTTCGGTTTTATTTCTGTTGTCAACTTTAAATTTATTTGTGTACTGCTGGAAGTTTTTGATTCTATTGCATACAATGGATCATCCAATCCCTCCAATTCGTCTAGTCGTAATTTGCCGTTATGCTCAATACAACTCAATAGTATTTTACTAACGTCTGATATATCCGTACCACTTTTGGTATGATATGCAACCCAGTAGTTATTTACATCTCTAGCAACATAAATATGCTTATCTTTTGAGTCAATGGGTACAATCTTAGCGAGCATAGGTTGAAATATACCATTTTTAAAGAAAACACAGACACATTCAATATTATTAATTGGTACAGCTAGATCTGTATCAACTGTATCATCTAAAATCCTAACGATATCAAATGAATTAGCATCCTTTACACTATGGATATATGTATGAATCTCATTGTTAAATTGATTATATCTTGACACCAGTACCTGGATCTTTACACTGGAATACTGAGTAACATAGGTGAAAAGTGATGAATTATCATCATAAATCCTCCTACCAATATCGATAATTGCACGAACTCGTTCCATTTTCAGTTTGAATTTACAATATAGGTAATGTTTACTTGAAGTTTAAAGTAGTTTGACAACTCACTGGATTTAATACCATGATTAACTAGCCAGTAAAAGCCGATAGATCTACCGACTTGATAAATGACTGTAGATTTATGGAAGTCGTGGCATAGATTTCAAGGTATATAATTCAAATGATAGACTAACAAGATACAAGGACAGAGATGAGTATCAGATAATATCTGCAACGGACGGAAGAATGTGGAACTATAAAGATTAAGAGACATATTTGATTTACTATTTAACCTGAGGTTACAATCTCACATTCTCTTGCAGATAACTTCTCTATTTACCTTCCCGTAAACGGCATAGCCACTCCCTGAGATCGTGAGGATAAACCCGTAGCTGATCTCAGGGAAGCGGAGGGGGAGGTAAATAGAGAAGGCCACCACGGCGAGTGGAAAGACCTCAGGGGAGTACCTAATAAGAAATAGGATGAATGGATGTAGATGTTGATAATGCTTCACTCATCTCGTGCACTTGTTGATAAATGTGTATGTCATTTATCCAAGAATTCAAAAGTGAATAGATTAGGGTATGGAATTATGGAATTCAAAATTCAGGTGTATAAAAACATGTTTATGTTACAGGGTAATTTATTACCTGTCTATTATTCAGTTGAATTCATGGATGTAGTGAAATGTACCTACACCCAATTCGATAATGGATTCCTCGATTTGTGATGATAAAAAGTAAAACTCATTTGTTTTAATTTTATATATATTTAATTGTATATAAATTCATGTTTTATATACTCCTTAAATCGCATTTTTAATCCTCTTTTTTTCGGTATGCCCAGGATAAGGACGCTTAACACGAAGCCTCCTCCAGAAGGCTGGGACCTTATTTCAGATACATTAGAATCCTTAGATGAGAAGATGAAGGCTGCTGAGCGTGAATCAGGAGCTGGAAAACGTCGCTCAGAAGTATTGTGGCCTATCTTCAGGATACATCATCAACGTTCCAGATATATTTACGAGATGTATTATAAAAAGAAGGAAATTTCAAGTTTGTTTGATTATTATTCATTTATATGCTGATTTATTTCTCATATATAGGAGATTTATACGATTATTGTATCCGTGAAGGGTATGCCGATGCAAATTTAATCGCAAAATGGAAGAAGCAAGGTTATGAATTCCTTTGTTGCCTCCGTTGTATTCAAACAGGTGCACAAAACTTTGGTACAAGCTGTATATGCCGTGTACCCAAACGTGATTTAGAACCTGGTAAAATCATTGAATGTGTCCTTTGTGGATGCCGAGGTTGCGCTAGCTGCGACTTGAAGTAACAATGGAAAGAACTAGTGGAATCATTGTATGAGGAAGTTAAAAAGTATAGTAACAGATAGTCTCGACAGAAATCGCTATCGCTCACTCGCCACCCACCAAATACTCTCGCGTCGTGTGTAGCTTTAATAAAATTTTAAACATAATACTTGTAATCATATGCATACATCCTTACTTTACTTAATAAAATAACGTGTATAACTTGATACTATCATCTTCAACGATGAAATACATTTCTTACTGCCCCTACACGTTCCTTGATGGAACTGTCTTGAATGCCATTCTGCATGTCTAACACGGTAGTTCCCGAGGATATTTCTCCTCTCTCTATCACCATCGTATGGTTTATTATATAAATTATGTGTTGAAAAACTAGAATACTAACTTGTTGAAAATAGCAATGATACCGGCAGTACAATTCTACAAGACTAAAATGTGCCCTCATAAAGATAAGACTGAAGGCTGTATCAGAAATCTCAAAGGTCAATGTCCATATGCTCATGATGATAACGAATTGAGATCAAGACCGGATCTTGTTAAAACAGCCATGTGTAAAATGTACCTTAAACATGAATGTCCATTGACATCTAATGAATGTCAATATGCTCACGAGTATGAAGAACTGAGACATACTGAAGGGTTCTATAAGACATACTTTTGTAAATTCTGGGTTAATGGGTACTGTAAAGCTGGTAATCTATGCCGATTTGCACATGGTGAAAATGAATTGAGAAATGTTGATACAAAGCATCACAATATAGAAGGCACTAGGAATGTGACAGGTGAAGAGGAGATGCAAATGGGATTAGAAGATGAAAGTAGTCAAGAGCAATATGATATAATGACTACAACCTACAATACACCAGTATATGTAGATAATTATCATTATAATCCAACAGCATACAATGGTATACCAATAGGTTATACTACACATTGTATGAATGGATGGGATATAAATTGCTACAATCAAATGGCAATTGAACCATATAGGACGATAGGTTGTGCAGAATGCTATAAATTATTACAATATCATCTAGAACGATATATCGATTGTCGAATCAAACACTATAAAATATAAATCAAAACATATTAAATTAAATCGTCTAATATATTAGAGGAAGAATTATTAATAAAATAGAGATAACATACTGAACAAACTACTCTATCACACGTATTAATACCGTCAGCATCCACTCGAGGTCCATCTTTTCCCATTGCATGGAGCTCTTCTATTTACTTCCCCTTCCAGCTCCCGTAGATCGCTTCCAGGTTCCACTTGAGGTCTCCACCTGATGTCCAGTGACTATACTTCCGCCACGATCTCTGGGAGTGGTTATACTCTTTAGAGATAGGTAATTAAAAGAGGCTCCACGCCTAGTGGAAGACAAGGATGTAACCTCAGGTGGAGTATAGCTGTCTGCAGGACCAAGAGAGTTGGATTGGACCTCGGTGGAGGCGAGTTGAACAGTGGTTATAACATTAATTGGAGAGCATATAAAGTAGTTCACTTTCGTGTGGTAGATAATTGAGATTACCGTATGCTACGATTGATGGTTTGGATGAAGAAAGTAAATTTTTGATGGCGGATTTGATATGATCAAGTGTTACAGCGTCGATTGCTTGTTCTAATTCTTGTGGTGTTAATACTCGATCACAGAATAATAATTGTCGTGCAATATCTTCAACCATTATAGTTTTATGTTCTATAGATACCCATAAAAATGATTTTAAGGCATTTTTAGCTCGTTCAACCTCTTTTTCTGTAATATTTTGTATACCATTTAGTTCTGATGCTATAACTTCAAAGGCATTACGAGAATATTGTGGATGTACAATCATATACAGTCCAAAAAGACCTGCATCAGAATGTGCTGTATTGAATGCCATACAATTTTCAACCCATTCATATTGATTTAATACATTTAAAAATAAACGGCTATGCATACCTTTACCGGGCCCACCTGTAGAAAATGAACCTCCACCACCTAATAATGATTGTAATACAGTAAATACTACTAAATCTGATGAATTCCAACCACTATTTATACCATAAGCTACAGCTACATGTAATAATGGTGTTGATGCTTCAATAAATTTAACACCACCAGTGTATACAGGTTTCTCATACTTACGTGGTGTATTGGGTATAGCATTATATTCAGCAAAAGCACGCATAGTCCATTTAGATAATTCACTTGCATCAACATTAACACCAACTATAACCATTTTATCAGGAGAAAAATGTTTCAACATAAAATTTCTTAATAATTCAGGTGAATAATTACATACTGATGATTCTGGACAATAATTATGTAACCCCAATGTATTATTATGCCAAGCAACAGAATGTAATTCTTCAGTCACTAATGTATCCGGATTATCAAATAACTGCTTCCTACGAGTATTCAATCTCTCTTTATTAGCCTTCAATTCCCATGGTAAAAACCTAGGAAATAATACATTCCCAATCAATAAATTCAATAATATTGGCATATCATTACGTAAACACTCAGCATGATATGCTATATGCTCCCTAAAAGCATTACAAGTAACATTACTACCCAATGTCTCTATTGTCTTTATAGTCCTTAAATGAGATAAATGTGCAGTAGAATGATATGCCATATTCTCAATCATTGAACTTACACCCAATTCATTCGCGGTCTCATATCTACTACCAGCACTCACATATAAACCAAGCATAGTATCAGCTCCACCACGATCTAAACTCGCTATCCTCAAACCATTCTCCAACTTAGCATATCTTATTGTCTGATCTACAGGCTCATAAGTACCCTCTGAACCCTTTACATATATACCCTGAGTTAATGGTATCTTCATATAAGGATTCGAACAACTATCACTATTACCTATATAATAATAGCGAAACTCCGGCACTTCCGCCATAATCTGTTCCATATCCTCCTTCTTGAATGGCACCAACTCATAAGTTGGAGGTCCTTTTTTTAATATGCGATCTATCTCGGCAACCGTAGTCTATATTAAATTATTATAAAAAATATATAATATTAATATATGCAAGTAGAAATATAGTTAAAATATTGAAGCTCAACATACCGTAAGGCATCTTTTATACGCACGAGGAGCAAGATTATATAATTTAGTCACAAGGGCCTTCATTTTACCATGGAAACTAAACTACGACGAAGGAAGTTAACAGTTTAAAATAAACTAAAATCAAGGCGCGGTACCCAACACAACATAATGTTCAAACTAACAATGATTAAGAGCTATTATATAAAGATACTCATAAATTCACAAATGATGTCATGCAAGAGTTATTTTTAACATTAAAGAATAGTAAAATCTCACAGATTCCACAAATAGGCCTGAGGTTAATCAATAAATTACATAATAAAACTCCATCAAAGCAATTCTGGTAATTTTCGCACACCATAGATTCGTATTATATCTACTACTCCTTATAGGTCTGACTATATTCACTATATAAACCAGAATCATGTTTACAGCAAATTTAGCCCGCATTCAAAGTGTCTACTAACATGTGTAGTATCGAAATTTGATGACGGTTTAATGAAGTCAACAAACGCAGATACCTTGATAAGAAGGATTTTCAATGACTTATCCGATGAAAGGTCTCTATGTACATTAAATTTGGAACTGATTAATATGTTGTTTGTCTCCTCTTATACCTTAAGGATCCCCTTGTCTAATGAGCAATTGATTTTAATACTGAAAAATATTAAAGTTGATGATAGTATCCTATTTAATATCGAACACTGTGTTAGTATTTTACACTCATTGGGGAAAATGTCTCAAGTTTTCCCCAAATTTACGCCGATATTATCTACATCGTCCATTGTTGAATACCTTTCTAACAACTATAATAGGTACTCTATGAAGCTGAATTGTAGGGAGTTATCACTAACTATATTTGCCTTTGATAAACTCAAGGTTATAGATGAGAGAATAAGGGATATAATATTAAATGCAGTAAAAAGTAGAGTTGAAGAGTTCGACGGTAAAATTTTGGCAACTATACTGTATACTTGTAGTCAAAATAGGATTTTGACGGATATACTTTTATTATTACGTGATGTGGCTATCAAATATGTTGATGTATATACTGGCCGTGAGATGTGTAATATCGCATGTGCATATTTAAAGGCTGATTTATGGGAGAATGTATTCCTAACACCAGTTGCTAATAAATTATCCTCCATGAACACTCTGGAGGTTTGTAATATATTGAATTTGATAATTAATAAAAACATTAAAGTTGATGATGAATTTAAATGCAAGTGTTATCAGTATTTAAAGACTGTTGACAATGTAAATCTATTGGATTTATTGACCATCGCTCAGGCGATGTATAAATGGGAATTTGCCGATGCAGGTATACATCTCGATAGACTCGTAGATCGTATGATGAATGACGGTAAATATCAATTGAATGACAAGTTGATTTATCTATTATACTATTGTTCGGAATTGCAGTCATTTAATGCAGTATTAAAAATATTGAACATTTTACCTGAAGATTATATTAGTTTAAAACTAAATAACAGAGAGATTATTATTTTATACACTGTTGTCTCTAAGTTTGATGGGTTTAAACAACTTTTGGCCTTAGTAGAGGGTAGAATAATGCAAGAGATATCGCAGGGGAATGAGAGGTTCTCCAGAATTGATTTGATTACTATAGTTAAAATCGGCAAAGTCGAATTATTGTCGTTGATTATCGATAATTTCGACAAGGGTTGTGAGGTAAACGATGGGAATCTCGAGATTCTTTCATACATTGCACGAGTTGGGAAATATCCCAAACTCAAGGAAATATTAAAGCGTTGGTGTAGTGAGTTGAGTGTAATAGTAGCTACCAATGGACTTTATGACCATGTCAAGGGTGATTCGATAATTTCCCTTCTGTCGATAATGAGACGTATGAATACAAGTTGTGAGGATATGCAGAGAGTTGTCCAGATGGTCATTGATGGGTTAGAGATACAATTAACACTCGAGTCGTCATTGGAACTGCTAAGAGTCATCGCGAGTTTTACGTTGTACATTAAAGGGCTGGATAATTTCATAAAGTCTATAGTCTCAAGATATATAAATGATATGGCAGCAGATTATAAGCTCCTCGATCAGTTCATAACAGCATCGGCACAGTTGACATTCAATAGACTTGTGGATTACCAAGTAGTTCAAGGGTCTATCATCGAATTGCTAGAGGTATATACGGGAGACCAGTTAATCATTGATGGCAAGACGATTTACATGTTGATGGAATCTGTGGTTACCCCATCGATGAAATTTCTTCGGTATTTATCGGGTTTTATACAATATGGAGATACAAATAGATTAGAAGATTATCAGGCGGATGAAATGTATAACAAGATTCAATCGAGTGTTTATAGCACGTTGAAGAATCTAAGTTTTAATCCCAGGCTTGAAGCCAAAACTACACTAGGATACACCATAGATGTACTATTAATTTAAAATATTAAATAGCGATTTATATAAAGTGAAATTAATATGCACTATAATTCTGGGGTTTTATGCCATAAGGTCATATATAGTATACTACTATTCCATTGAGTCTACCTTATGTCTAATCCAACTATCCTTTTCACTCCATTCAACTTGCGTCCTTCCGTCAGCTTCTTTGTTTACTTCCCCCTTCGCTTCCCTGAGATCAGCTGCGGGTTCCACTTGAGGTCCAATCATCACTTCCTCCACGATCTCTGGGAGTGGCTTTGCTCTTTAGAGATAGGTAATTGGAAGAGGCCACCACGGCGAGTGGAACGGTGGTTGTAACCTCAGGTGGAGGATGTGTACGCAAGATGATCCAGAGAGGAGTAAAGGTGAAAGTAGAGTTAGTTCCCAACTCTTATGTGATGCTACCTTAGCTCTAATCACATATCTTCATATGCTTCATCGTATGTTTCATCCCAGGTCCATTTAAGTAGCGGTTGTTCTATAAAGATGTGATTTGGGCAGGGACGATCGACGACCTGATGTAGACTGATAGACATGTAAGGTACACAAGTACCATCTCTCAGTCTCGTATGCATTTTACTAAGTTGGCTGTCCATAATCTGTAGTGTCCTTCTGGCCAAATCATCGGTATCCTTAAAAATCATATCCTACATGGAAATTATAAATGTTTTTATATGTGTGGTAAACTTACTGCTACTTTCCCAAGACAAAAATTCGTCTCCTCGATAGCCCAGTTTGGGTCCTTCTTCTCTAATTGGTCACTTGTGACATTTTTGCCACTATAACTACTTATAAATCTACGGGTATAAACTCTTTGAGTATTAAATCTATTATACAGACGAGATAACTTCATATTTAATCTCTAAAAAATATAAAGTAATTTTTTCCTAGCATGGGGATACTAATCGAGAGGTCTACGACTACGGTCTACACATTTAAAATCTCATTAAATTATGAATATTTTAATTATTTAAATAATCAAGATGTAATATCTATTTATTGTCAATTTTTACCTGAAGGTTTTTAGGATCTTCTAAATCACGTCACTTACTCAAGTGTGGTACTTTTATTCCACGTAATTTACACATATCCTCTTTATAATAGATTTATAACATCACTTTAATCCTTTTTATCTAATTTATTACTGTCTCTAAACTCTCCACTTAATTTTGCCCCTTTATTGTTTACGCGGGCTATTACAGTTGGATGCATGTTCAGAGTATATAATAAAGGATGTATATTTGAAATGTATCGTTTTTATATTTAATATATAGTATTTTCAAATGATCGCAATGTAATAATGAGTAAGAATACAAAATTGGGTGATTCTTTAGCGGACGTTCAATTACAGTATGAGAAAGTCTCTAAAACCTATAATACTCGAACGGTGGAGCCTAAGGAAGAAACTACAGGTTCTAGTTTAGTAGTTGGATTAAGGGGTTTAACGGATTCATCACAAATTATAAATGATCCATTTATATCTAGTGTATTTTCTACTAGAAAACCTAGAGATGCTGGAGCTGGGTTAGCATCAGGTATTAAAAGTGTAACTAAAGGTATGGCATTAGGTGTTGCTAGCCTTGTTGTATGTCCTGTAGTTGGTTTGAGTAATGAAGGTTTAGGTGGTTTTTTTAAAGGTGTTGGTACTGGTGTATTAGCTGCTGTAGCTTTACCATTAACAAGTATAGGTATAGCTGGATATCAAATATCACGTGGTGTTATTAATACTCCAAATGCTATCTGTAAAAGATTTAAAGGTAAAAAATGGAATAAGGAAACTGGTAAATGGTGTGATAATTGGTATAGTTTAGATGAAGAAGCATCGAAAGTCTTATCAAATGAGAATTATCAAGAACGTAAAGATGAAGATAATGTAAAGTTACCAGAGAATATCCCCATTTATGATTCCAGTGTATCTGGAAATAGGAATGTACTTGAAACTGAATTTTATGAAATGTTGGGTGTACCAACAAATGCCTCACAAGAAATGATTAGAAGAAGTTATTATAGTTTAGCCAAGAAATGTCATCCAGATAAAAATACTGATGAAGGATCAAAAGAAATGTTTCAAAGATTAGGAGAAGCATATCAAGTATTAGGTGATGAAGATCGCCGTAAAAAATATGATATGTATGGTAAATCTGTATGTAATGAGATGCCATTATTAGATAGTTCACTCTTCTTTATGATGTTATTTGGTTCTGATGCTTTCGAACCATATATAGGGAAATTAAGAATGGCATTATATCTAGAAATGGAATTAAATGATGCATCAACACCTACAAGTCAAGATTTCCAAAGATTACAAACCGCAAGAGAAGTTAAATTAGCACTCACACTAAGAGAATATGTTAGACCATATGTATGTGGTGATATATTCAATTGGAAAATTAAAATTGCCAACGATGCCAAAACACTATGCAAAAACTCATTCAGCATAGCCATCACAGAAACCATCGGATGGACTTATAATAATTACGCCGATCAATACATTGGAAAACATACCACTTTTCTAGGATTAGGAGGAAAATTAGCCAAAACCAAAGTATGTTTACATTCCACTCGAGGTTACATTACTACCTTCTCCATCTCCAACCTTATCTTCGTCCTGCAGACAGCTCTCCACCTGAGGTTACAATCTTATCCTCGTCTTGCAGACAGCTCTTCTATTTATCTCCCCTTCCAGCTCCCGTAGATCGCTTCCAGGTATTCCACTTGAGGTCTGTTCTTCCGGGTTAACATCATTTGTTACTCCGGGTAGACATTGCCACGATCTCCGGGAGTGGCTCTACTCTTTAGAGATAGGTAAATAAAAGAGCTGTCTGCAAGACCAACGGTGGTTGTAACCTCAAGTAGAGAGCTGACGGCAGGATTAACCTCAGGTGGAAGTACAGAAGATTACAATTTTGAAATGTGTTTACGATAACATCATCTCCTTACTTTCTATTCAATTATATTTCATATTTATAGGAAAAATCTCGTAAATTTGGTAAGGGTGTAAAAACATTTACATCATTATTACGTACTGCTATTGCTGAGCGTGGTTTACGTAGAGGTAGAGATCCTGGTGAAGAGCGTTTGATAAATGAAACTACTGTTGATGATATAGATGAAGAGAATATACCACTGATTTTAAATGCTATGTTGAATATATGTCTTATGGATGTACAAACAACAGTACGTGCTGTAAGTAAAAGGTTATTAAAGGATATGAGTGTAGATTCTGATTGGCGTTTACGTAGAGCAGAGGCATTAGTTGAAATTGGTAAAATATTTATAGATACCGCAAAACAGTCCAAGAATACATCAACAGATGAAATTCCAATACTCAATAAAATCAAAAGTAAGAAAAATGTACACTATTCAAACGATGAATTTTTTTAATTTTATTCTAAAACTATATGTCATGTAATATATTTATCCCTAACAAATTACTAAATTGATGTTTATATAGTGATTGTTGGTGTAAAATTTATAAACATCAAGAATAAGCATCTTGTTATTGTCAGTAGTCAAGAGATTAAATGGTCTTCAATTACCAGTACTGAATAGTAATATAAAAGGAAGGAGGGGGTCAACAAACCTTGTGGAATCCAATGGCATTGGCACGTTCACGAAAGCATTGACGACAGATATCAAGACCATATTTACGTATCATTCCTTTACGATTAAAACATACACGGCTATAAAATTAAATATATAAATGAACATGTTCAAAATACCATCTGTAACTGCCAGGACCATATGTTTTAGGATGAGTATTATATGTACTTCCCATTTTTCCAAATATAAATCTAAAATTAATTTATTTTATATATTTTAATCATTAATAATTAAATTGAATCTAATATCAATACTCGTATAATTTTACTTTTCCATCCCTTGTTATTATGACCCCATCAAATATACCAGAGCAAGAGATGGATCTACCTAGCTTAAGGTGATGGAGAACAACTAATAGATTTAAGAAATATATATACGAATAATAACATTTAAAGAATTATAAATACTCGGAGTCTTGATTATAAAACTGTAGGGGTTAAATTATAATAAAATTTCATATATTATAGTCACCTTTTCCTTCACGTTGTCATAAAAGTTCCCTATATCACAATTATCCACTTGAAAATATAAAAATACCCGGTATGTTACCATAAGGTTGGTAACAGCATACCAATACAACTGTCTTGCCACATGAAGACATAGAGCATCCCAAATACTGGAGGTATGAAAAGAGTACGAGTATTCAACACTCACCTTTGTAGCCTTCCATATGACTTGAGTAAATGACAGTACATTAGGATTCCTACTAGTTACGCCTGAATTATCATCACAGCTCTTAATCCTAATTCCACTTGCCTCTAGTAAAGTCATAGTCGCGATTGCCTAGTCAATGTTGAGGAATAAAAATAAGACTCACCTTCATACCAAAAGTCCACAGCCAATTCCTCTTTGAACTTGGACACATCCACTGAAATATAGTTTGTCCCTGGTAAATTGCGATGATAAAGCGGTATTTCACAGTAGGGGTCGCTTGAAATCTACAAACTGGATGAAATACAGTTGCAATTTACGTACGCGCTTAGCCTCATGATCTGCCATCTTCTCCAACTCGTTGCTCCTGGAAATAAATGAACATGACCTCATTAAAGAATGAAACGATACCATTCTAGCGGTGAAGATGAATGTAATTCGCGGTATCCATTGTGTGCTGATAATAAAAGCTCCTTCTGTTTGTAGAAATGTGTTATGTACTGGAGTAACTCGAGCGAACGACATACATACCTTCAAATCATATGAAAACGTGAAAAGTGAACAAATATAAATATAAATAAATATATATAACATAATTTTTATTGAAATTAATCAATTTTGAAGTAATGGTTGTGTTAAAACATCATTTTGCGATTCTTGCAAACGCTTAGTGCCTAGCGCGTACATACATAGGCCCACGACGGTACCGATGAAACATACAACATCGATGAAACTGAGGGTAGTAGTACTATTACCGGCAATAAATCTTAGTGAAAATGCGATTGATGTGAGTGGGACTTTGGCAGCTCCTAATAGAAATATAAAAGTAGCTGATCCTTTGAACATGATGATAATATACATGACCCTTATAATAAGGCTGAAAAAGATATACGATAATAAGACCCCTGGTGACCCTTCACAAGTATCGCATGATACTCCGACAGTGCCACAGTTGTCAACTATGGTATTTACACCTAGAAATAAACATTTGAACCCATCCGTCATATACTTTGCAGAGGCTTGAACTTTATTCATGTCAGGATACTTTGGTACCAACGGCAGCATCGCTAAAAAATTTAGAACCATTGCGATTAAAGAGGTGAAGAATTGATATTTAAGGAGATGGAATGACTGTGAAGTATACTGCATCTCACGTAAAGCAGCAGCGATAGAGTCGGGTATGAGGGATAGAGCATACATCAAATTGTAAATCAAAATGTCATCATAACTATCATTCTTCCTCATCAAAGGTTTAATAACAACGAAAAATATAATGATAAACGATGAGACATAGTGAAGGCGATGATATTTCTTGGATAATAAAATGGTACATGACACAATAGTCAGGGGTACAGCAACCTGACCTAGTAGAACTAGCATCAACCCACTAGTATGAGTACTACCAACAGCTGATAGTGTAGTAGTGAATACATCCAGTACACCCAAGACCATCAATGGCTTTAATGAAAATGGCCTTTGTACATATCCCCGATTGACTATATAGAAAAAGACGAATATAATAGCAAACAATACAACATGTATACCCGTAATACCCTGGACAGTAACTGTCACGTAATTATGAGTATGATCTATCAATCTCTTTGAAAATATAGTAGTCAGTACATCCATTATAACAAACAATGCAGATGCCAACGCAAAATGATGATAAACAATAAAACTCCATACAGTCATCAACCAATCCAACACTTTAAAGAAACAGTACCTGAAGAAATTTACAACTATTCTAAACGGCATAGAACTCATTGACGACTCCATAACCTCAGCTATGGAGTCATCCATGTCAATAAGCTCTTCCGCAGGATTCGCCCTAAATAACCTCGGCATATTGACTCTATCCCTTATCCAACTATAGAACTAAAGATTCTTAGGACTATGCTATTCCGATCCATGGAATTTGACCAGTGGAATTGTCGATTCAATGGACGTACCCCATAGAATCATGTACCTATAAAAAAGCGGACTACACATTTACACATTTACAAATCACCCATTATTCAAGCTTGAAATAATTATAATACTATGTTTTTGAAGTCAAACGATACGGTCTTTCGTTTATACTTCTAGTATAACAATATGACCTATAGAAGTACGTTTTTGTCTCTAGTCTCGCATCCATACATCATTCATTCCCCTCCGAGTAGTAGTTTTATTTAATTTCATGACATATATCGCCAACTTTTCTACAACTTTTATAATTCACCCATATGTACCATTTATACTCATGTGATAAACGATGGTACAGAGGTGGAATAGAACCCTATACCTGCGTAAAAACGCGCGATAATATTCGGTATATGACGTTTATACCGCCATTTGGGTGTCTAAACGGCCTTTACACCTCCCCGGCACCTGTCTGCATCTTAGTATGCGCTTGGCCTCCTTCAATGATTCGTCTATTATACTCACTTAACCTCTGTCAAATTAATATTAACTCTTGTTGGTTTGTAGTTGTAGGAAAATGTGTATAGTTGACCCGCAATCGATTTTAGTATGCGCCTCTTTGGGGTGTGGTATAATGTCCACTAAATACTTGGTCAATAATATTGATAGATTACCTCATCCCTCTGAATGTAGTTATATAGGGAAATTTTATCGCATAAGTGGTATACATAACCACGATCCTTTGGATTTAATTGTGGATTTACATGACGCTATTGATAATTTAGATGGTGGAAAGTATTATGTTGAAGTAATTTCTGGCCGATTTAGTTATTATACTCAAACTATACCCGTCAAGAAGGGCAAGCTTGAGATTTATGTACGTTGATAGAAGTATATGATTATGGTACCCCGTACCTCATGTTGTCTAACTCTACCTCCATCCATTCATATTTTCCTTCAGGAGAAGTTGAATATACACATTCGGCAATGTGATGATGTTCTTGTGATTAATTTGTATAAAAAGCACATGTTAAAGTCGACATTATGTGGCACTTTGAAAATCTCAGTGGAAGAGGAAATTTTGAACAATAAGACACCCAAGCGTAGGAGGTATACAATGATCCACAACAATAAATCAGGGACACGATTAATGGTAAGTTCTAACATATCTCAGCTCATAAAATTCATATTCAGCTTTCAATGTATAAGTTGAATGAGAATATCTCATCGTTTAATATTACACCCCTCACACTACAAGTGATTATGCAGGCACAGAATGAGGGGAATATCTTGGGTGAGTTGAAGAACAATCTCTTGGTGTCCATTGTAGATTCCTTTGATACATCACTACTACAGAAGAGGATATGTTAAATGGGTTAGAAGGAATGACCGAAGTTGAAAAGCTGCGTTACTTCGCAAAGGTGATCTCAGGGCCACTAAAGAAAATGAATACATTCGGGAAAATGTGGACTGAATATTACTTCAAACCACTAGAAATATCGCCCGGTTGCTGGGAATGGTGTTTCTGGGATAATATCGAAAGCTATAATGTATGTTCACAAACTAAAATGAACGTAGCGTTAAAATAAAAGATTAATATTACCTCTCCACTTGAGGTCCAATCTCTACCTTCACCATCATCAACTTCTTTTCCACTCGCCGTGGTGGCCTTCCTTATTTACTTCCCCCTCCGCTTCCCTGAGATCAGCTACGGGTAGACCACTTGAGGTACAATCACTATCCTTGCCACGATCTCAGGGAGTGGCTCTACCCTTTAGGGATAGGTAATTGGAAGAAGCCTCCACGGCGAGTGGAAGACAAGGTTGTAACCTCAGGTGGAGGGATGATATTAATCTTCTATGGACAACAACGGTTAAATAGTATTGTTTATTCATTAATTTGATGATATATATAGAGTGGAGATGAATGTGTGGGTAGTTATTCGTTTTTGGCGATAAGTGTGGTGGTGGCGGATCCATCGAACCGTAGATATTTTTATATAAAATATCATGATATTGATGGTGAACATGGTATTTTATTTAAAAAAGTGGATAGGGATCGTGATTTATGGTCGGATGGTGTATATGAGTTTGTAGAGCGTGTACGTGAGATATATTTTAAGAATCCGGAGTTTCGTACATTGAAAAAGATAAAAAAGCATATAAAAAGATGTAAAGATTTATGTCCAGATATTAGAATTGATAGTATAAATTCAGAATTGAATAAAAATAAATTAGAATCTAAGACTGATGTAGATGGTCAACACATTAAACATCATACATTGACTAGTCCATTAAATCGCACATCAATAAAGACGAATTTACAGAATCATATACAAAAAATGGCTTCTAACATGTATATAAAGCCAAATTAATTTAATATTTATATATGTATTGCGTCTCACTTATGACCCCGCAATGCGTCTTACACATTTGCTTGTTATATTCTTAATAATGTTAGATACATCCATATATACAATAAAATATACCCGCAATAATATGGTGTTGTTAAATGATATAATTTAAAGGTCAATTGTAATTATAAAGAAATATTATTATAGTATTGATGTTAACAAGTATATTAATTTCGACATTAAAGCACCTTAAAGAGCACTCGAATTTCTATTAGACTTAATGATAGTGTTTACGCCCGTTGATGCATATTAAAGTTATAATCGTTCAATGTATATTATCAATATGTAATTTAAATACTTATATATTTCAAGGATTGAATGTAGTATTGATCATTTATAAGGATTGTTATTCTAATTGAAGATATAAATGTATAGAATATAAAGGTTCTATGTGTCTTTTATATCATTCACATGACTATACTCTTGAATAATCTATAATGAATCTTGATTAAATTCATTATATAAAGACATAATTTATAATATAAATAGGATATTTTTGATATAATTAATCATTTAAAAATAGATGTTTCATTTATATAAACGTTTAAATAGTATTGATTTATAATATCAATTCATTGGAATAATAACTATTATTTAATTTAAATTAGACCCATAAACAAGGGGATTTTATATATCATTACCATATTTAGGTAAATCGACTAGATTTTTTTTCATTAGTCGATATAACCATTTATTACATTTGTATTAATGGATATTTAATTTATAATTATTTACTATGCGTGGTCGCATCAGTTAAATTTATTATTTTAAAAATGTATAAAATGACAAAGTGTATTAAAGAACGTAATTTACGTAAAATACCTATAGGTGCTAAAAAACTACCAAATATACCCGATGAAGATTATTTTAGTAATGTACCAGGTGTATATTATCATTTTACTAAAATGGAATGGAGAACTACATGTAAAGATCCATTAATAAAATCTAAACGTTGGCAAAAAACATTCGGTATTAAAAAATATGGTTTCTATGAAGCTAAAAATAAAGCTGAAATATTATGTATGGAATCTATTCGACAAATCAAATTTAATGAATATATCAATTGTATGGATACATACTCAAGATTAAATAATGATACACATTATTTCATACCCACATTCAATAATCATACAAATTATAATATCACAATGTGCCCTTATTGCCTACACTATTGTAATAAAAATGATCTCACATTCAATAACTACTTTAATAACATACAAACCAACACATGAAAACAATATAATCTTTTATATACATTCAATTTTAATTATCAATTAGATATATGAGAATAATACCATAAACATGGTTCATCTACTTACACCTGAGGTACATCCTGCCGTCAGCTACCCACTTGAGGTTACCACCACCGTTGGTCTTGCAGACAGCTCTTCCAATTACCTCTCTCTAAAGAGTATAGCCACTCCCAGAGATCGTGGCGGATGTCCCACTCGAGGTAACATCCAACACAACCTTAGCACCATCTTCCATCATTCCCATGATGGATGATCCATCACTACCTTCAATATACCCCAGAAATGTAGGGATAAAAAACACTATATGCCCTACTTTTTCAATGTATATTAAAGATACTACACTAATGTAACATATACTAATATATCAATACAATTGAAGGATGATATATAGTTGTATGGAGGTATACAAGTACTTATATAAAGTATTATTATATTATATATACTGTTTAACTACTAACAAGATATGAAGTAAACTACCTATATATCATAGTAGTAGATTTATATAAATAATTACACTTCATAAAATTATTAGAATTATATACTTCAATTATAAATAATAATACATATAAATTATGGTAATTAAAATTAATTATTTGAGAAAATTAGTGATGTAACCTGGGTGGATTCCCGTAGCCGACTAGTGGTAGGCGTAGGGGGTGGTAAATAGAAGAGCTGTCTGCAAGACGACCTCAGGTGGAAAGGCGAGTGGAAGACAAGGTTGTAACTTAAGGTCGAACAGTGCAAAAAAATGTATATAATGTACTTTCGATGAACATCGACGTAATAATCTTCTTGATATTAAATCTTCATTGTGCAATACATTAAAGGTGTATAATTCATGATATAATTAACCTGTCAGATTACAAAAGATTATAGTGTATCATGATAGATTGTAGACGTTCCATTGTAATATTATAAATGTCTAAAAATGTTTACTGTATTATACGGTAACTTCATGTATAATCCAAAGATTCATTTTTAGTATTACAATGGTAAATGTACTTTCGCCACTACATTATCCATTGAATCTACATGTTCATTTAGATTTAATCATCATACAGGTTAATTAAATTGTTTATCTACATGCCAAAACATTTATACGTATCCCAATATTATAACATCTATAAAAAATTTTTGATATAGAATATTTAAAAGTGAAGAAAATATATACTTTGTCTTGAGTTCAATATTATTATTGACATTATATACTCTTGAAATTTTTATAGTACCATTAGAATCACCCGTAATAATACAACCCTATAAATTAAGAATAATTAATACATGATACATACATTAAAATAAATTACATCTTTAATCCTCTTTGTATGAAGTTGAAATTGTTGTGTTGTAGAATCTGTAAATATAAAATCAATTGAATAATAATAACAAACTATTATAAAAAATAATATTACCATCATCAGTACATGCGATTATATTCTCATCATTCCAACAACAACATGTAACTATAAATGATTTAAATTATTATAAATGGAATTCATCATACATTTCTTATCATTTTTAAAACTCTTTACTTCATCATCATCTGTTGAACACATAAAAATCTAAAATATAATTCATTTAAATATAATTTATATATAAATACCTCATTATTCATCAATATTAAATAATATTTACCATTTATATTCCATTGTATATCAATTGGTGGATTTATTAAAGTAGTATTAAAGATACATAAATATGTATTCATATCCCATAATCTTAAATATAAATCTAAACTAGTAGAAATAAATAATGATCCATCTTTATAAATTGATAATCCTGTAATCTCTTTTTTATGACCTTTAAAATTTTTTACTAAATTTAAATCTTTAATATAATACATTGATATATCACCATATTCATTACCAATTAATATAAATCCATCATTACCATCAACATGTATAGATAAAGCAGTTATATAACCATCACTCAACATTATCTCACCATGTTTCTTCCTTTTCTTCAAGTTATAAACTCTAAATATAATAATTTATTATAAAATTAATTAAAAACAAACTGAACAGTTTCATCTGTACCTCCACAAACTAAATAATCATTAGACACTTTCATACATCTTATAGATCCCTAAATGAGTATAGTATAGAAATATAGTAACCACTAACTTGAGTACAAATAAATCGGAATACTTGATCAATTCCAGAGTCATCTTGTCCAAAAGAATCATCATCTTGATCGTATTCAAAACCGACCAAACCACCTTCATATCCACCAGCTATAACTAACATTATTATATATATGCGATTAATTTATAGTAAACTATGGCATTCCTTGGGCGAATGACTCAAGTAGCTCATGAACGGTGTCGATATGGACAAAAAATTAGAAATGGAAAATAATATATTTAATTGAATATTATTAAAATTTAATATATGTTATGTTTATATTTAATTGTTATAATGGTAATTAATGTGTAATTTTTTAAATATTATCACAAGTGACCAATTGACTCGTGTTTTCCACGTTAAGGTAGATTTATACCTAGAATCTGTATAATAAACCAAGATGATTTAATATATTTGTATAAAAATGTATAATCGTACATATCAGCTGAAAAGTTTAGCTGAGGGTCGATCTGTATCCAATACATATCAGCCTGACTGTATCATAACAGTTACAGCAAATACCCTTGTAGAAAATAAATTGGTATGTTTAATATATATAATATTTAATAAATAATTAGGCTGAATCTAATGATAATGATTTATTTGGGCCAGAGTTTGCTCAGTATTTATCGGATGTTGAAGCTACAAGACAATTTATAAAATTTATAAATGATGGAGCAGAGTCTATAAATAAATTAATGAATTTAAGTTTAGATGTAGTATCTAAGGAACAAAATGATGATATTAGTAATAAATTAAATAAATTAATAGAGAAAACTAATATTATCTGTACTAGATGTAAGACAAATATAACAAAATTAGAACCACTGAAATCTATTGGTACACCAACTGAAGCACGTATGCGTACAAATGCTTATAATGTATGCATTAAACATTTCCAAGATGCTATGAAAAGATATCAAGACTCTCAAATTAATTTTAGAAAATCAATTAAAGATCGCGCTGTTAGACAAATTCAACTCATTCACCCAGATTTAAAACCCAATGAACTTGAAGAAATTATGTCACATTCCTCTCACTCTACAGTCGAATATATGGCCAAGACCAATATTATCGGAGTATGTTAATAGTTTATACATACCTGAAATTATAGAATATAACTCTACGAGATGCTGTCGCTAATATACAGGGCAAATACAATGATGTACTCGCTCTAGAACAAAGTAAGTTGTTTATTATGTAGAAGGATGATATATGATAATTATACATATGTTATCCTTGCGTACTTTATCTCCATCTGAGGTTACAACCTTATCTTCCACTCGCCGTGGTGGCCTCTTCTACTTACTTCCCCCTCCGCTTCCCTGAGATCAGCTACGGGTTCCACTCGAGGTCCAGTACTACACTTCAGTCCATCACTACCTTCACCACGATCTCTGGGAGTGGCTATACTCTTTAGGGATAGGTAAATAGAAGGGCCTCCACGGCGAGTGGAACAGAGGTAGTATAAGATGAGGTGGATTGGACCTCGGTGTAGGAGATAGTTATAGTACCTTGTGGAAAACACTAATATTCATAATGGATTATGGAAAAGATTATGTGTATAGGATACTTTCTCCTATAATTACACTTCTTTTGATTCTTATTCATGTAATAATTACTTCAGGTATGGAAGGTTTGAAGCAGATGATGGTTGAGTTGGCTGGTATAGTGAGTTATCAGGGTGATTTGATAGAACAGATAGAGCATAATGCTTTAAAGGCTGTTGATTATACGGATCGTGCTAATGTTCAATTAGTAAAGGCTCGTGAGAATAAATTGCGTAGCGGCAAAATTTTAATGTGGCTGAGTTGTATAGTAATAATAGGAGGCATTGCAATTATAATACCTATAATGATGAAAATTACTTGAAATTTTTTATAAAAATTTTATAAATTTATATTTAGATATGAGTTCTATTTCTTTAAAATTTTATGTCTACTGGGAGAAACAAAAACCAGGGGAATCTACGTGTGGAATACATGCCCTTAATGCTATCCTTCAGGTACTAGCTACCTTTCCTATAATTCTTAACATAAATATAGGCTCCTAGTGTAGATTATAATGAATTGTATTCCATAGCTCTAGATCAAGAACAATTAGAGCGTCAATTCCTACTCAGTGCAGGTACCTTTATGTGATTAAATCTCACCAATCTATACTCAGGCATGACTGAAGAGGATTATAAACTAATGAACGGTCATCAAAACTCCTACGAGTTTGATATCAGTGTAAGTTGCACTCAAGGTCAAATATAATATATTCTCCACTACATTGTCTTTTTCTTGAAGATAGCTCTCTACTGAGGTTACATCACTAACTTCACCTTCATTTCCATTGCATGGAGCTCTTCTATTTACCTCCCCTCGGATTCCCGTAGATCATCCTCGGTATTCCACTTGAGGTCCAATCCTCTACACCTCCACCTCCGCCACGATCTCTGGGAGTGGCATTACTCTTTAGAGATAGGTAATTGGAAGAGCCTCCACGGCGAGTGGAACATAGGTGAAGATGAAGAGTAGGATGTAACCTCAGATTAGGAACCATCTATTACGTTTGTTATTTTCATGATTATTAAAATAGGTCTTAGAAAAGGCATTGGACAGGCGTAGTTATACATCTGAGCGTTGTACGTTGAAGACGTTGTATAATTTGAGAATAGATGATGAAAAAATCGCATATTTATGTAATATATATGGGCATTGGCTGAGTATAAGGCATATTCATAATGGTCGATGGTAAATTTAACATTTTATATTCAAAATAAATGGTATAGGTTCATATTGGATAGTACAAGGGAGGATCTTGTGGAGTTAAATGGCAAGGGTTTATGTAATTATTTGAATAAATTATTATCGAGTAATCAGAGTGTATTTTTGATAAAGAGGAGGAGTTTTGAGGAATTGCCATCATATAAATCGAATGGAGAAGAATTATTAGAGCATCAGAGAATTATAATACTTGAATAATTAATAATGAATTTATATAAACTGATTTATATTTTCATGGTCGGGTTCATATAGTTGTATTGATTAAATGTAATAATAATTTGATATATAAAAATATATATAAATGGATTCTACAGCTCTATCGAATGTTCAGGTGCTTATTAAAGCACTTGAAGGTACGGTATCTGTAGATGCTGAGCATCGTCGTAAATGTGAAGAATATTTAACAACGGTATAATATAATTTTAAATATATTAAATTATTTTTTTTATAGTTTTCAAAGCAATCGGATGCTTTATCATTATTGATGACTGTAATGTCATTGGTTCAATGTGATATTTCGATACGATTGGCGGCAGCGATAAAATTAAAGAATCATGTATTATCGCATTGGATATTATCGGAGGAGGATACTTCTGAAGAGTCGATATCAGTGACTGATAAAAAATATTTATTGGAGAATATATATAATTGTATAGTTGGTGTAGGTATAGAAGGTAGGTCTATACGTATGCAATGTTATGAGATATTGAGACATGTATTATATCATACTGAATTATCTCAATTATCTGTGATATTATCATCGATAAGGTTGGATTTATCACAGCGTAATGATTCTGATCGTTTATTATGTGCATTATCTGTATTGAAAAGGGTGATGTCTAGATATGAGTATCATGGATCATCACAATTGAATGAGGTGAATGATGCTATAGATGCATATTTTGGTTTATTATTATCGATAGCTAATGATTCATCAAAGATAGGTTTACATAATGATGAGGCTGCTACATTGATACATTTTATATTGAAGATATATTTTTCATCTGCATTATTGACATCTCCTACAACATTATTATTAAAGGATTCATTGGTTCATTGGATTGGTTTGATAAAATTTGTATTATCGAATCATTGTTTAAAGAAGGACATGGGTCCTGATATTATACCATTTTCGGAATTGGGTCGTGATAATGAGCAAAGATTATGTGAGTTACCTCAATATAAATGTTTAAAATGGTCATTTCGTATATTGAATCGTTTTATATCTAGGCAGAGTTCTAGGGCATTTAGTGAGAATGATTTTAAGAAGTCATTTTATTCTAAATTTGTAAGTGATGGTCATGCATCAGAATGTAGTGTATTGATTATGAATATGTTGATATGTGAGAATTCTGGTTCATATCCATTAACTAATTTGATACATCATTTTATATGGACATATTTAAGGCATGTATTATCTTGTCCATCTGCTTATATGGTTTCTATTAAGCCTAATATACAATCTATTATTGGTGATTATTGTATTAAGACATTTAGTTATGGTATTGAAGATGAGGAGCAATATAAGGATGAGCCTGATATATTTATTCAAGGTTTATCTGATGTATGTTTTCAATTTTATTCAGGTAGAGGTTCTGCTGCTGATTTTCTTCGTGAATCAGTTAAATTACATCCGAAAGATTTTTTACCTTTTGTATCATATATTATACAAGAGTATATAAAAGATAATAATCCGACTATAAAATATTCTATAATGTCTATATTAGGTTATGTAACGGATAGAATTATAAAAAAGAGTAGGAAGAATAATGAGTATATACAATGGCAAATAGATGGTGAGATATATATATCGACATATATTTATAATTTATTATCATCTGATAATCAATGGTTAAGGATGAGATCTAGTTGGTTATGTGGTTGTTTAATTAAGAAGATTAAAATTTATAAAAATACAGAATTATTAAAGATAATTTATTTAAAATTATTAGATTTAATTAATGATGATGAATTATTAGTATCTGTTTTATCATGTAATTCTATTATAGAATTTTTTTCTATTGATGATAATAAATTACAAGAAGTTATTATATCATCATTACCTACATTATTGAAACGTTTATTTGAATTGATGGATAGAATTGAATTAGAAGGTGTTATATCTGCACTTTGTGAAATTGTTGATACATATTCACAAGATGTATTACCATTTGCTACACAAATTATCACCAATATCTGTAATGCACTCATGAAGGATGATGAAGTAGGAGGAGGTGGATGGGATGGATCATCCACTAGGCGTGGAGCCTTTCCACCTGAGGTTACAACCACTGTTCCATTCGCCATGGAGGCCTATCCACCTGAGGTCAGTCCTGCCGTCAGCTCTTCTAATTACCTATCCCTAAAGGGTGATGCCACTCCCGGAGATCGTGGCAATAGAGAAGGTAGTGATTGGACCTCAAGTGGACTATCCGAGACGATATATGGGAGTCGAGGTGAGGTAAATAAAAGAGCTGACGGCAGGACGACCTCAGGTGGAGGTGGAGTACCTGGAAGCGATCTACGGGAGCTGGAAGGGGAAGTAAATAGAGAAGGCCACCACGGCGAGTGGAAGACCTCAGTTGTAGAAATAGGAAGTACTAACGACATTAGTGATGAATATATATTGGTACGTTGGAGTATGTTACAGACATTGAATACATTATTGCGTATAATAATAAATTCATCTAATGTGGATAGGATAATAGATGATAGTAATAATATAATAATAATAAATAGTGTTTATAATTTATTGGATAGATTAATAAATAAAGATGATAAATATTATGAATATATAGATGAATTATCGATATTATTATATAATTTAATAAAAATAATAAATAATAAATTAATATTATTAAAATTAAATAAAATTGATATAAATTATAATAAAATATGGTTATTATTTAATAAATTTTTAAATTTAATTATAAATAATAATGATATAGATCCAACTATAATTAGATATCCATTATGTATATTAATTTATAATGATCCAAATAATTTTATTAATGAATCATTAAATATATTAAATTTATTTAATATTATATATAATAATGGTTTAATTGATGAATATTATCAATTAATTAGTGATATATTTGAAACTAGTTTAAAATATAAATGTTGTAATCAATTATTATTACCTATTATTAATAATTTAAATAATTATATTAAAAATATTATAAATTTATCATATGATCATTTACAATTATTAAAATGTACTTGTCTTGTTATTATTTATTATATTGAAATTAATAATATAAATTTATTAAATTTAAATATACTTGTTGAATTTATTATTAAAATGATACCATTTATACAATGGGATTATATTAAAAAAATTGTTATTATATGCTTATGCTCTTTAATTAGATGTAATTTATATAAATGTAATGATACCTCACTTGTACATGCATTAATTGATGTACTTGGTGGAGGTGGAGGGGGTGGTGGTGGGGGAGGAGGAGGAAATTATACAACACGTGATGGAGGAAATTATACAACAGGTGGAGGTAGAAGTTATACAACAGGTGATGATTACACTTCATCAAATGATGAATATACTTCCTCCTCTCCATCTTCAGATGAAGAATGGTCAGATGAAGAAGATGAAGAATTAAAAGAAACATCGTCATTGAAAGATGTCTGTCATCTTAAATTCGCCAAAGATACACTAACATCACTCAATATACCACTCGAAGAACATAATCTCAAACGAGAAAATATCAATAATATAATCAATAATATCAAATCATAATCTTTTCATCATCATATACATGAGGTCCAATACACCTTAGGTCCAGTCCACCTCTCTTTTCCACTCGCCGTGGAGGCTTCTCCACCCGAGGTCAATCCTGCCGTCAGCTCTTCTATTTAGTTCCCCCTACGCCTACCGTTAGTCGGCTACGGGTAGTCCACTTGAGGTCATTACTCTAATAATATCTAATTAACTAATTATAATTACTATAATGTATCAAGTAAACTATTTACAATTCAATTATAATATTATAATAATTTTATAGAGGTATATATAATTAGTATTATTACTAGTATAATACAGGTACTATCTTCAATTCATGTTAGTAGTTATATACTATATATATTATTATAATTATTTATATAAATACTTGTACACCTTCTTACAACTATACATCTTCCTTCAATTGTATTAGTATTAAATTATATATTATTGACATATATATATATTCATTAGACATTAATAATGTAGTGGAAATGGTGTTTTTTATCCCGACATTTATAGGGTTATGTGGTGAAGACATATTTATAGTGCTTGTACTTCAGCCACGATCTCTGGGAGTGGCTTTACCCTTCAGGGATAGGTAATTAGAAGAGCTGACGGCAGGACTGACCTCAGGTGGAGAAGCCTCCACGGCGAGTGGAACGGTAGTTGTAACCTCAGGTGGATGAACCTCCTTCAGATGATATTCAATAGATCATTCTATTAAGTTCCATGATCTGACTGGTATATTCAGTATTAAAGAAATTAAAGAGATTGAGGTGTGTTATATTAATTAGTTTGTGGTGATGAGGTCTATTATTTTATAACCTTTACCGAGTGCGACATCGGATTCTGCGATATTATTGAAGATTTTGCGTAAATGTAGATTATCGATTTGTGGTAGTCGTGTTTTAATAAGATGATATTTATCGAAATTAACTAATGACATAATTTTAATAAATTTACTTAGTGATGAAATTTTCTTATGTTCATTTGTAGTTTTATTAAAATCTTGTAAATATTTATATGCATTTTCATCAGCTGCATAAAAACATGCATCATTATAAATATTTGTTGTTAATTCAAGTTTTTTTTTAGCAATTTCTATTATACCATATAATGTATCGAAATTATTACTACTCCTTTCAATTAGAAATTCCTCTACAGTAAATTTATCAGATTCTACCAAATCATTTATTATATTAATAAACCATTGTAAACGACGATCATCATCCAAATACATATACTTATTTATAGTATCATCTTCATCTATCACATCACAAGCATAACGTAAACCCTCATAACCACGATACGGATCATAATCCTCACGAAGCTTTATCTATAAAATTTATTTCAAAATTATTATTTAGACAATCCACCCGAGGTCCAATCCACCTCTCTTCCACTCGCCG